>JACGTP010000094.1:0-134095 GCA_023678845.1 Mischocyttarus mexicanus
CTTTTCAGTAAAAAATTCCAAAAGGTTGCGTCAGCGTCTTCTCAGCGTTTTCTCAGCGAAAACTTGAGCTAGATTAAAAGCAAGGGTATGTGCAGATAGCCAAAGGTTCAGAGAATATTTTGATATACCTTATTAATGGTTTAGTCAAGGTAAGTATTGGTTGCGTCAAGGGGAAGTAAAAAATAGGTAAAGCTCAATTCAGTAAAAAATTCCAAAAGGTTGCGTCAGCGTCTTCTCAGCGTTTTCTCAGCGAAAACTTGAGCTAGATTAAAAGCAAGGGTATTGGCAGATAGCCAAAGGTTCAGAGAATATTTTGATATACCTTATTAATGGTTTAGTCAAGGTAAGTATTGGTTGCGTCAAAAGGAAGTAAAAAATAGGTAAAGTTCAATTCAGTAAAAAATTCCAAAAGGTTGCGTCAGCGTCTTCTCAGCGTTTTATCAGCGAAAACTTGAGCTAGATTAAAAGCAAGGGTATGTGCAGATAGCCAAAGGTTCAGAGAATATTTTGATATACCTTATTAATGGTTTAGTCAAGGTAAGTATTGGTTGCGTCAAGGGGAAGTAAAAAATAGGTAAAGCTCAATTCAGTAAAAAATTCTAAAAGGTTGCGTCAGCGTCTTCTCAGCGAAAACTTGAGGTAGATTAAAAACAAAGGTATGGGCAGATAGCCCAAGGTTCAAAGATGATTTTGACATAATTCAATTCAATAATTCATAATTCAATTATGTGTACTTTTTGCTTCATTTCATATTTGACAAACCTAATATCAATTAACTTTTGTTTCTTATAAAAACTATTCAATGCTCGGGAACATTTACAAGTGTGCAATGTTTTAAAGAAAAACAAGGGGGGCTGTCCTAACGGTCTCCTTGTTAGGTACTATGCGCCACTATAGTGGCTTTCGCGGATGTCATCTTTCTGTATATACCTAAGAACTGATTCGAAAGAAAAATATTCGCGTAACAGCATCACCACCACCACAAATCAAAGATCTACCGACCAGTTTTGCATTCTTCGAGAAAGAAAAAGAGAGAGAGAGAGAGAGAGAGAGAGAAATGTAATTTTAAGTGGCAATTAAAGGGGAGGTAATACCGTCTAGAGTGTTTCTATGCGCGCATTTCCTGTAATTTCCTGTAATAATTGTAATCTCTACAGGGTTGGATCCTCTTGACACTAATAGTCGAGGGATAATACAGATTACGACCCTCCTTCCTACTCTTTCTCTTTCTCTTTCTCTGTTTCTCTCTTTCTCTCTTCCTTCCTTCTTCCTTCCTTTCTTCCTTCTTCCTCTTACTTCTCAGAATATGTCCTCAATCCCATTCCCTTGAATCTTCTTCGCGAACGTGTTTGCCACTCGAATGCCAATCCGAAACAATTCCGTAGCAATCGCAAATCGGTTTCCCTATCCTGGTCAGCACTCTTGCACGAATCGATTCTCGATTATTTTTCCTTCTCCTACCCTTTCTTCTTCTTCTTCGTTGCTCACGAAGGAGAATGTATATTTCTTTTATTTTTATTTTTTTCCTAAAAAAGATAAACGCGCGGTTGCATTTTTATTCGTATTGTTTTACTTTTATACCGATTTTAATTTGTAGCATTTAGATGCTTCCATTCTCTTGTAATGAAAAATAATAGTAATAATAATATATATATGTTTTTATGGAATTGTTGAGTTAATTAAATTTAATCGAATACGAGTAACGATCGATTAATTATCCAAAACGGTTACGTTTCAGTTTATGATCTTTACAAAACACAATCCTCTCCAGATCGTAATAGGGTCGTCGTATAACGCTTGTGAACCTTTACTTTCGAGTAGGGAGAGAAGGGTTTGTTGTTACACTTAACACTTACCTAGGGTGCTTTCGAACCAACCCCTCTTTATCTTCTTTTCCTATTGTCTTTTGTATGATCAATTGTAAGAGGATGTTTAGATTTCTCTGATAACGTGTTCGTTTAATTGCGTATAACCTCGATTATATTTCCAATTATTATTATCTTCAATTATATATATATATAAATATATAAATATATTATTTTTCAATGACGATTATATCATTTTGTTTATTAATTAAACGATTAAGTGTAAATAACGATTAATTATAATATAAAATATATATTTGCAATATATTTTTGCAATATGAAATGGAGCAAATCTTCAATTAAATTATGTGCATTTTTTGCTCTATCTCATACTTGACAACCTAATACTTTTTAATTGAAAATATATTAGAATCAATACTATATTTTTCAACAATTTGTTGTTGTTATTAAGAGTTATCCAATTTTTCGATATATAAAATAGAAAAAAAAGAAAAGTATAAACTTTATGGTTTTATAGTACTCGGTAAACTTTGATCGTTTGGAAAAATAACGACGCGATGAGAGATCCTAAAAACTCGTAAAAACGATTATTAGTCAATTGGAATTTCTTCTTTAGGATATAAACGATGAAAAAGGAAAATATCCTAAATGGGCGACAGACTTGGTCATCGTCCTCTTCGTCGTCCTCTTCGTCGTCGTCGTAGTTGGGACGACGTATTTACAATTTCGTCCTATCGTTCCAAGTCCGCACGTAAACGTCGGTAATAGGGCTCCTCGACAATGGAATATAACCATCAATAGTGAATTATGTCGGGCACGTGCTTCGACGTAACTATAAAGAGATCGAATAGGAACCTTTTGTCCACAACGATTTTAGCGATGTGCCCGCCTCAGAAAGACTTGCCACGAGTTTCTCGACCCACGTTTCTCTCTAACACGTAATCCTAAATATCCAAATAATGGCTTTATTATGCGGCTACTATTATGCGATTATTATTATTATTAGGACCACATATACGTCATCCACCCACAATCGATCATATTTTAAATAGTCTTTGACTCAAAACGTATTTTTTTCTTCCTTATTACGATACAATCCTCCTTACGCAATCCTCGTTAGTATTTGTTTATAATTAATATGTCTCTCTTGTTATTTAAATAATTAATTTATTTATAAACGAAATTCTACCTAGGACACATTTAAAAAACAAAAATTATTTTAAACATTGTACAATGATTGAAATGCATACAATTGAATTGAAATTTGTTCCAAAAAATACACACAATTGAATTGAAATTTGCTCCATTTCATACTGTACAACCTAATATTTATTTATCTTCAAACAGTATCATTTCAACCCTCTTTACTAATAGTTAAAGATAATATTGTATCGTCAAAGGGTGGTAGGGCGGTTGTTCCTAACGTTGATAACTACGGAAAGCTTTCATATCGACAGAGAGATATTCGAAAAGATTCTGATCGATCGACGCTAACTTTTACACCGATAGAACTTCGTCGGTAGTAACCTACCACGAATTATCTCGTGAGTTTATTACTGACAGGAATCTTATTGAAATTGAAATCATTTATTCTACGGTCGGCAAAAGAACAAACTAAACAAGCGATATATATTTTTTTATCGTGTATATACAATATGACACAAATACAATCGTACAATAACTAACACCACTCCTAATCGTTGTCTAATTTTAAACCCTAATCGGTCATTTCATATGTGATTTTTATTAAGTTGATAAATATGCAAACAAATTTTCAATATTGTAAAAATAATATTTTTCATTTTCAATTGTGTGCATTTTCTACTTCATTTCATACTTGACAATCTAATATATAAACTCATAATTATTAAAGTGGTCCAAGTGAAAATTAAAAGAAAAGAAAAGATGAATTTACCAGTTATTTCACACTATATCAATTTGAACTAAAATTAATTCAACGTAATCTCGACGATATCGTCAAAAATCAATCATTTAGATAATGTTTGTAATGTTCAACATTGTATGAAATTTAAATACAAAATCAAATACAAATAATGAAATATCTCGAAACAAGTAATATATAACTTAAAGAACATTTACACATAATTATTGGCAGCACATATGAAGATTCAAATATAATTATTTATAAATTTGAAAGTATGATATTCATAAAAACAATTAATAAAGTACTGTTCTCATCTGAGCAGAGATGACTTACGATCACCGCCGATAAGTGTTTAATAATGCACCAGGAAAAATAATGATTTAAATTCGAGAATGTATAAAGTGAGGAATGAAACAAATATTCTCAGATAAGTTTCTTTTCATAGTTAATCCAATAAAGAATTATCTACAGACCGTTGATCGTACTTCAACATTCCACGTGGACGACCTACTACGTACGGTGTTCCTAATCGTTCAACTAAACGCGCCAATGAAAGAGTACAATGAAGATCAAGAGAAAGAGAGAGAGAGTAAGAGAGAGAAAGGTTTTTGCATTGTAGTACCTTTCCCCACCTATTCTCAACCCCTAACTAAATACCCACCGGTGTAGTCACGCCTCTAACAAAACTCCCTAAATTCTTTCTCCTCTTTTCCTTTTGAATCATTTAGTTATTCCCCGGACACGTGGAATCGTTGAAAAAGAATCGTTTGTAGTAGGTACTCGAACGAATGAGGAAGCGTGCTTCCACTTCTTCGAAAGAAAACGAATAAAATGGAAACGAAAGATGATTTATTAGACTGTCTAATATGAAATGAAGCGAAAAATGCATACAATTGAATGAGATTTTTGCTTCATTTCATATTTGACAATCTAATACACATATATGTGTATATGTTTAAGCACCACGAGCCAAAGTGACAATTCGACAATCGGACAATTCGATGGTGGTGGTCTTGTCAAGAAAAGAAAAACTTCAAGCAAGGCTCGTTAAAGTTCCCGTTGAATATTTGTTGAATATTTTCCATGTAAAAGGGGGAAAAAGAAGAAAAAAAAAGGGTTCGGGTAAGATCGGTTTAGTCTGTGTTAATCCTAGGGACTTAAAAGGCCTCAATTGTAAATATTGATACCAATCGGTCTAGAGTAACAATAAGAGTGAACGGAGGTTTGAGAGTGGATGGAAAGGGGTAGGAAAGTGAAGATCATCTTTTGGTATTGCAACTACTCTAAGCACGTCCATCATCGATCGAGGATTTCTAACACTGGTTTGTTAACCGCTGTCAAAACAATCATTAACACTTTGCAAATAAAAACGATCTCGATCGAATCTAAATCCTTAGCTTGGATTGGTATTTATTTTATTTTTCTTTTCTTTTTGTGTGTACATTTATTCTCCCCCTATCTTTTACATTAAACGACGACAATTAAATATAAACGTATAAAAAAGAAATATGACAATGGTAATAAAAGTTTAAAAAAAGGTCGAATCTCTTCTTTTTTTTTTCGTATCAAACGAGAGTATAGATTAAAAAAAAGAAAAGAAAAGTATTGTACAAAGTGTAATAATTGGTATATACAAAATAATGAGATGGTTTAAAAGAAGATGAAAGAGGAAATATATTTGTGTTACCAAAGTTTAGCGATACGTTCGAGTTCTAAATTGGTTGGTACGTTATTGGAAGATTGTCTTTCAACGTTTGATACATTTCCCGTATAAACAAATCTCTTTCCAATCGGTACTTGATCTAATTCGTATACGGTGTTATGTTCAGCAAAGAAATCTCCTTGTAAACGTGTAACCATAATACCAACACCTTCTATAACTGCCAATAAAAATCCACCGAATGTTGCGCTACCCAACATCGATGGTATTCCAGTTCTTGCGGCTAAAACGCCACCTGTCAAAGCACCGCTCATTATCGAATTCCATGGGTCCTCCTTCGAACGACAACGAATTAGGGTACACTCGAATGCCGAGAATAGGCCACCCCATATTGCGAAGTTACCGGCCACTTGAGGTCCTCGTGTCTTAACCGCGGTCAAACCACCATAAAGTCGTCTTCTAATGCCTGACGGAGCATTACGGAAACCGATAAAGCTCTGAAAGTTTTCCAATTTATTTTTTACTATTTTTCATCCTATTACACATGTATAATATATTTTATGTAAATATATTAAATATGTAGTTGGTGGAAAGAACGTGTCAGATTTTTGGTTACAATTCAATGCGAAAACTCGACACTCTTTTCCCACCAACCCAATATAATATACAATGTTACAATTATAATATTTATGATATATTTTATATATTTTTATCCTTCGATATATTCTAATCTTTATTTTTAATATTTTTATCCCTCAACTAAATAACACATCTAGTACTTTACTTTTATTCAACTCGTATTCAATTCAAGTTGTTAACGAATCAAAAACTAAAAAAAAAAGGTATAAAAAGAAATTATTTCTGACAAAAACCGAATATAATTTTAATTTGGAAGGAGTGGGATCTTGGGGGATTTGGATTGAGATGGGGTAATGAATTTACTTGAAAAAGCGAGCCTCCAATCAAGCCCATAGCAAATGCACCCCCGCAATCGTCGATTATTCTCCAAGGACATGGTTCTCGAGTATATTCCATCCTTTTCTATCATAAACCTTTTATGTTACTAAACGTTTCTATCTTAACTTCTTCTTCTTCTTCTTCAAGGAAACACGAGATGATATTGAGCATGATCTTCGAATGATACATGTAATCGATTATCTCAATAATAATAATAATAATAATAATAATAATAATAATAATAATAATAAAAATAATATAATAATAATTAATTTAAATAAATGTAAAATAACCTTAAAAGACTTGTGTTCACTTCTTACAATCTCCCGACTAGATTTTGTCAATGAATTTTGACAAGTTTGTAGATTTCGATACGAGTTATCTCGAAACTATTATATCATTGATACAATCAATACATATAGGAATAAAAAAAATGAAGTATATTGAGTATATTAATCGTGTAAACGTTCCCAAAATCATTTGTCAATATACCAAATATACCAAACTCATACAGGCCAAGTATTTTAATTAAAAAAAGGCCATTTTTTGTACTCATTTACTCTGTAACTCATTTAGAAGCTTTCCTTGATTAAAAATGTTTATAACAAATTACCGGACAACATTTTAGAATCTAAAACATAACAGAATCAATCTACGAAAAATTGTGAGTAAGATAGCAAAGTAGGTTTTCTGATAACAATTATGTTATAAAATAATAATAATAATAATAATAATAATAAAAAGGAGAATAAGTATAAGAATAAGAATAAGAAGAAGGTAAAGTATTTAATCGTCGGACCCATTATAAAAGGGTAACACGATTCTTGATCTGCCTCTGCGGGGGATAAATAGAATGAACGTGAGCATCCTAAGTGAATAATAAACATCATCGGGGGTGGAAGAGGTTGGTTAGATACGGCATAGGGTGGTTTTTATACGAGGGTGCTTTCGCGTTAGTTTAAGGTGCCCATATTGGTCACCCCCCTTCTCTACCCCCTCACTGCCAAGTAGCAAAAGCCGCAGGCGTTTTTCTCCTCTTTTCCTTTACCGAATAAAATTCGCCTCCTAGCCCCCATACACTTTCTGGCTCCTGTTCCTGCTCCTGTTCCAACTCCCTGTCCCCCTGTTCTTCCTTCTTCTTCTTTGTCCTAGTATCTGGAATTTATTATTCCTTTGCTATTATACGATGATTATCTAACTCACTGTGTGTGCTTCTAAGCTACGTTTGTAATACGAGAAATAAACGTTGAGTTTCGTTTTGGACGATGGATCCGATGACAAACCGAATATAAATCGATCGTATGTATGTATGTATGTATGTATTTATGTGTTATATACCGTAGCTACTAGTAGTACACTACGCCTTTATAGTAATCACGATAGAAAACACGTTTCACGCCTTTCAGAAACACATGTTCTTGCATCTGTCGCATGTTATCCTCTAATAAATGATTATTACATTTTTATCCAATTAATATTTCCTATCTTCGTAAGCATAGATTGTCATTTTAAACTAAACACTTTTAATGGAACTAGATAAACTTTTCCCTATCGAATAGTAGCCAAAAATTCGACACTTACGGTATTTTGAAACAGTCAGATGAAGAAGAAGAAGAAGAAGATAAAAAAAGGAAAAACTAAATGTCTTCTTTCCTTTTTTTTTCTTTTTTTTTTTCGTCAAATTGAATCTCAGGACTACGACGGTGGTTTATGGTATGCAAATTGGGTTCGGCCCGTCCTACCACGACCACCCCTTTCTTCCAAATCCTAATCCAATCCGCTTTTGCGTAAAGCCTACCTGCTTTGCCTTCCTGCCTGCTTCCCAGTCTGCCTTTGTAACGCACGAGAACGAAAGCAAATACGGATCTACCGATTTTACGAATGATTTTTCCAATGATTTTACTTTACGACCAATTCAACGATGATAAACGATGGTCAATTTGAACGAATTGCGTTTACCAATTGTTTTAAAATAACGATAGTTTGCTACGATACAATAATTATTATATCTGTAATATGAAGAAAATATAAATAAATAAAAAATAATATGAAAAATAATAGAGAAGTATAAATATTCCAAATGATAGAGAGTACAATAAACTGTTTTATTTACATCCAAAGTGAATTGGAGATTTTTGGATATGGAAAATAGTCGATTATAGGTCATGGTACATGGGACAACAACCCCTTTCGCTTTTCATTATAACGAACTATCAAAAAAGTTATCCACCCTCGTTGTCGTTTCGACAAGGTCCATGGCAGAGTACTCGAGTATTGTTGCGGATAGCCACGCGACAGCTGTTTCGATGGTATCGATGTCCTTTCGATTTAACGATCTTTCCAGAGATATATTCAACTACCCTTTTCATAAGATGATCACAAGAATGATCAGAAGAATGATTAGAAGAATAATCAGAAGAATAATCAGAAGAATGATCAGAAAAATGATCAATCCTTTCATCTTTTTCTTACTTCCTTTTGATTACCATAATTATTTTGCTTTCTAGGTTTTCTACGCAAAACCCTAACCCGATCGATATTACCCCCATCATCATTGAAACAACCAACGATTTCTCCTTAAAAATCTTACGCTTATTGTTGTTTGACTCTACATTTTTCCTGTACCTTCTTCCCACCTCTCAAAAAAAAAACAATAATGATTCGATTAAACTTTCAGGTAAAGAAAAAATTCAAGTAGTTCTAGTTTCGTGATACGAAAAATCGAGACTGGAAAAAAATTCTAGACCGGCTGTCGCAACATTTCGAGTGTTTTCATAGGTCAGACGATTACTATACTATGAAAGATTACAATAGAAAAAAGATAGAAAAAAAAATTCCAACAATACGGTTAATTTATTCATTCGATGCGTTAGAAAATGTCTGTTCACGTATATTAAGTCGTCCAATAACTTTCTTCCTTTTTTTTTAGTATAAAATATTTTTCTTGTGTGTATGTGTGTGTGTGCGTGTTGTATTTTATATTATTTTACTTAACAATATACGTTAAACGTTAAATATATACGTATATATGTAGATATATATAAAAAGAGAAAGAAAATGTATTTCGTGAATGAAAAAATAAAATAGATCGAATAGAAGATATTCTGTTAGATGAGATGCAAACGACGACAGATGAAAAGCTACTAAAGCTTATTATTCGTAGGACGAAATGTCCACGATGACGACGTGGATCCAAGTTAGGATGAATATTTCAAGAGCGAATCCGCCCATCTCGTAGTACGCGTTTAGTAACAGCAGCAGCGAAAGCATCAGCAAGAGGAGGAGAAGAAGGAGGAGAAGGAGGAGGAGGACCAAACGAATATCGTTCCCTCAAAGAGCATTTGTGTAATTTATTAGCGCGTAAAGAGGACTCTCGCGGGGATGAAACCCTTTTGTCGGTCGTGGCAATCGCTTAAGCGGTTGGTTCTATCCCAAAGTGAGTTATCCTATGATATCGCCTTATGTCCCGACAAAAAACATCTATCCTTTCTTTTATCTACTAATGTATATTTATATATGTACATACGAAATGTTACGTGTGTATAGGTTGTTTGTATTTTTGCAAATATACTAAAGATTGTTAATTAAAATAATGATAGTGTTCATACGGTTGCATAGTATTGGATACTTCCATTATTTTGTTAAACCCTTTCTTACGTGTACCTAAGTTAAACGAGTAGATCGATTCATACAAAATACATACATACATAAATACATGTTACATACACTATAAAGTATATAAGACTTGCTACTTTATCTTATACTAACTTTGATTCTCTCCTGCTTGATACATTATACGAGATACGAGGGAACGTTTAGCCCTTAAGGCACACATAGTTATTAGCTCTTTGGATCTATTCTCTCATTCCTTCCTTCCTTCCTTCCTTCCTGCCTTCCTTCCTTACATCTTAGCATATACTTGCTTAGTAAACTTCTGTATACACTTGCATCCAAGTAATCTTACAATATAATCTTATATAAAGTCGATTTGTTCGGGTACGTGCATGTATTTACTTTTTATTTACCTATCCTATTCCATTTTATTAAAGTTGTTAAGATTTGTAAGAACAAACAATAAATAAGATAACAAGTATATGTCCAATATTATATATAAACAAAATGATTTTAATATTTGACAAAACACAATAAGTAGTTTCATTATTTTTCCATTAAAATAACAATACTAGATAAATATTATAGAAAAGAATTAAGCTGCATGATTAGAAAGAAAAGGAAAGAAAAGAAAGGAATAAAGGGAACTAAAGGGAAACTAAAATGACAGAAATATGGTGAGTCGACAGTAAGATTAATGCAACACGATTGGAATGGAGTATGCCAAGAGGCAAGAAAGCGTGTTCCATTGTGTTAGAAGAACCAAGGAGGTAAAAGCAATAAGAAGCAAAAGAAGATGAAGAAAAAGAAAGTGAGCGGTTTTCTTTACTCGAGTATGGACCACCACCACGCCCATACTTCAATTCACTACCACAATGACCACTGTGTGTTATATGACAAAGGCTAAACAGGCAAAATATTGGCGATAATTCTATCGTCGTGGGTTTACAGACAGTTTCTATGAGAGCCACACGACGTGTGAATGAATTTAGTTACTGGGAGGGGAAAATTGAATAAAGAATAGCTGAACTTTTTCTCAAATAATATCTTAAATCTAATCTGTAAGGAAGGTAAAAGAGAGAAAAAGAGAGAGAAAAAGAGAAAGAGAGAGAGTTGTAATCCTGTTACATGGCTAAACGGTCACCGTTTCTCTCTCGTAAAGATTCGACGGAATCAAGAAGGTGCTAAACAAATTTTTAAGGACTTCCGCTCCGTTTAACTAAAGCATTTTATACGCTACAAGGGGGTAGACGACATAAACTAAATTTAACAATACTAAATCTTGTTCCGGTTTTCTATCTCTATCTCTCTCTCTCTCTCTCTTTCTCTATCCCTCCTTCTTTTTCCCATACACGTGACATACTCTTGAAAAACTATTATGGGTTAACCACAAAGAACTTGTATGATCTCGTACACCAAAGCCAACCCCATTTTCTATTTATTCTCTCATTCCCACTCTCTCTCTCGTGGATTTAGAAATCCCTAAGAGAGTTTGGCATACTTCGTTAAACTCGAAGTGAAGCATCTATGACACCCCGCTGAGATAGTTTTGGTTTAAGTTTTTCGAGTAGCAATTCTGTCATTTATTTCGCGTTCTCTCGGGTGGAATATGATTCCCTTCCAAAATAAATCTATTTATTAGTTTACATTTGACGATAAATAGAAGATTTCTTCATTGAAAAAATAAAAAGAAATATTTCAAATCGTAATAAATAAATGTGTTATGTGTTTATGTGTCATTTATATCACATTCAAAAATATATATATATGCTATTTATTGAAATTTTAATCAGATGCAGCGATAATATATAACTCGTAATACAATGCGTTTAGAATCTAATGCTACCGGTTGCCAAACACCACGTAAAGAATTATTAAATGATATAAACAAGATTAATATATAGTATTAGGTAAGAAGAAAAATATGAAATCTTGGTGCCTAACCCCTCCTCCTTCTGTAATAGGAGGTAGAACACACACAACGTTCAGAGAATTTATAAATTATGAATATTTCAAGAGAGAATGACAGAGGCTTTTCGCGAAACTGCTATTTTCCTATCTCGGATGCAATAACGTCGGCCAGTGTAAAAGGGATGCTTAGGAAACAGGATGGTATACGACGCTAAAACGAGAGCATCCCTTTGAGACGAGCGTCAAAGCTAATGGACTCAATCTCTCCTCTCTCTCTCTCTCTCTCTCTTCTTCTCACTCTCTCATTCTCTCATTCTCTCACTCTCTCACTCTCTATCACTCTTTCATCGACTGTAAAGAGTAGACCTTTTCCTCTCTCGTTGTTTCTATCTCTTTTTCTCTTTCTATCACTCTTTAAGTATTTTCCTACCTTTTTCGTACGAATAACTCGAAAGCAGAAGCCTCGACGAATGTTTAGTAATAGTTGATCGCCAAGCTAGTTATTATACACATGTTATTATAAATAAACTTATTTTTGTTCATAATTTGAAAATTGTTAAATACTTATTCGAATGCATACTACTGGAAGCTAATTTTTACATGTAATACCAAAGTAATGTCGTCGAGATTTTGTTCTGATTAAAAGAATAATCCGATAATATTTCTAGGATATTCAAGAATTAAAAATATTTAATTAAAAGTCGAATGTAAATTATTGGATATCTACTTGAAGCTAATTTTAACATGTGACATCTAAATAATATCCAGATTTTATTCAGATTAAATGTATAATCTGATAAAATTTCTAGGATATTTAAAAATTAAAAATATTGAATCAAAAGTAAAATGTAATTACTCGAATACCTACTCGAAGCTAATTTTACCAGATGAAACAAAAATAACGTTGAGATTTTGTTCAGATTAAAAGAATAATCTGATAAAGTTTCTATCATATACGAGAATTAAAAATAAAATCCAATTATTCGAATATCTACTCGAGAAGTTAATTTTGATACGTGAAACAAAAAATGTAATTTTGTTCCAAGTAAAAGAATATATATTTATTTATTAACAATAATAAAATATAAGTTTAAAGAACTATAGAATGATTAATTATTTTAGGATAAATAATTAAAGAAAAACAAAAAAACAAAACAAAACAAAACGATAATGAACAAACGAATTTGTAGATCTCCGAAAAGGTGTGTATCACGCGTGGATGTGTGTGTTTCTTCGAAATACCAGGCACAAGCTTAGTTGGAGTAGTTTGAAAACCGATTAGGGAAGTGTATATCGAAACATGAAAACGAGCTGGACGCCTTGCAACGAAACCCGAAAGCTTCCAAGTTTCAGCTTATGCTTTACCCACACGACGTTTATTAACTTCACCATGAGAGTTTACTCTTAACTCTCTACTATATCTGTCATCTAAATACTTACTTCCTTGCAATTAGGATAAATTAATAATATTAGCCAATTGTCACAGACACCACACACACATACACACACAACTCTAATACGTATTACTTGATATAAATAAAATAGAAAGGGAGAAAGTATGTGACAAATAAGCAAGGTAAAGCAACTGTTGTATAATAGAAGTAAGAATAAGAAAGAATAAAGAGAGGAGAGGGGGGAGAGGAGGTAAAAGGCATATATTATATCTCAATAGATGAGAAGTAAGAGAGAGAAAAAAAAAGAGGAAGAGGAGGAAATCGGAGAAGAAGCTGTCAAGGGAGGTCCATGCATCTGGCACTTACTACCTTATCCCAGGGTTGCACCACCCTCGATCGTTACACTACCTTTTTTCCCCACAATGATGCTCCATTTTGTCACAATTATCGCCATTATTCGACACGGGTGAAGAGCATTTTAGTTGGAGCTCCGTGCACAATGGACCCGATATCTATATATATATACGTTTTCTCTACTTGTATATGTGGTTGTTGGTATATACGTGTGTATGTAATAGATAGATAGATATCTCTGTGAGTGTGTACCACCGTATAGGTATGCAGGGATGAGTATATATAGATATGTGTAGAGAGACAAATGGATTGCTGACGAGGGAAGGTGAAGAGTGAGGCAAACCTCGAGTGGGTCCAACCATCATCGATTCTTCCTTCCTTCCCAGCCGATCGAGTTTTATTGTGTTTTGACAGCGGCGAGTCTGGTTTCGTGCAACCAACCAACACCATAAGATTTATCTATGTATCTATCTATCTATCTATCTGTTCTCTTCTCTTCCTTCCTACCCTCTCACTCACATTCTGTTCTTTTGATTTTTCGCACCGCGAGCTACTATTGCCTATAGGATCCTTATCCTTGGCAAAAAAATAAAGAAAAAAGAACTTTTTCTATTTACTATCTTCCCTTTCTCTTTTTTTCATTTTTTTTTTGCCTTACCGATCGTATCCTGAACAGAACCAAAATCTAGAGTTACCGGTTCATCGAGATTATCCCACATACGGGGATAAATTCTATCTCGATTTGTCTCGTTATTTCGAGACAAATTTCTAGTAGCTTTTTTTTAGATCTATTATTATTGGTTGAGAGATCTTATTTTTAAGGCGTGTAAATCTATTTTTAAGGTGTAAGTTAATCTACATTGATCTATATATATAGATATGTGTAGGTATACAAAAATCTAGCTAAATCATTATTATATTGTCAAACCAAATGCAACATGATATTTTTCCTATTATCGTCAAAAAGAAAAAGAAAAGTAAAAAACGAAAGTTGATAAATTTATCACAAATGTCTTGAAATTCTTTTTTTTTTTTTATATATTATACATATAAATAATTGAACAAACCGCAACACGAACTGACAGTTCTCATTGTCATCGCGCAATATGATAACATTTGTCAGAATATGTCAGAACTGACTGATAAGTTCAATGCTGTTGATATCTATACGTAACTATACTAGTTAATGTTGCATATAAGTGCATTGTAGATATAAAAATCAATATATATGTATATCATAGTTATATTGCAAATTATTTGTCTAAAAATTATCAAAATATATTAACGAATCATTTATCGATATTTTACAATGTCCATTATTATTGCTATCAAAAAGATAACATTTCTCATGAATATATCGAAAATAAATAACAAATTCAATGCTATCGATATCTATACGTAACTGTACTAGTTAACGTTGCATATAAGTGCATTGTAGATATAAAAATCAATATATATATATATATATATCATAATTATATTGCAAATAATTTATCTAAAAATTATCAAAACATATCAACGAATCATCTACTAATATATATATGTATCTAAATGCATACTTTCAATGAAATAAACTTGCAACCCCATTTTACAATACCCATTATTATCACCATCAAAAAGATAACATTTCTCATGAATGCATCGGAACTAACCGATAAATTCAATGCAGTCCGATATCTGGACGAAAACGAGCTCGTTACATTTCACCTAAGCGTATTGTATATCCGTCAAACGTGTACAACGCGAGAAAAGGCATCACGTACGCAATAGTAACGGAAGACCGATGTCGATAGCTGTAAAGAGAGAGAGAGAGAGAGAGAGAAAGAGAGACAGACAGAAAGAGAAAGAGGAAGGGGGTATGGGGTAGGGGTAGAGGTAGGGCCAGAGGGTTTGATAAAAGGGGGAGAGGGAGAGAGAGTGAGAGAGAGAGAGAAGATCAGGGAGGTGAGATGAGTAGGGTATGGGATATAGTTGGAGTACTACTATATGGTTGATTCGGGTGGTGAAGTGGGAGAGGGGGTAGAAGGGGAAACTCGGAACCCGTGTTATTTGCAGCGAAACGTAACGATTGCAACTCGATGTACACGTACACGAACAAAGAGATACACAACAACACACACAAACACACGCATACATAAACAAAGTGTGTACGAGCGGTGTGACACATACCATACACATACATACAATGTGTGCGCGTGTGCGTCACATGGCTGGTAACCTGGCGTATAAACGCCATGTTGCATCTGGGTTGCTTTGGAAAATAATGTTTTTGTGCAAGCCGAAACGGCGGCAGATATAAAAGCAGCATGGCGGATGCTTACAAATAGTTGCAGGGCGGCACCTCCATATAAATGCAAGCCGCGCGGCACCGAACTCTCCTTCCTTTGTTCCATCCGCAAACTAAGAGAGATAGAGAGAGGGGTGGGAGAGAGAGAGAAGGGAGAAAGAAAGAGAGAGAGAGAGAGAGAGAGTCTTCGATGCAACTTTCATACTCTTTCTCTATCCTACCTTTAATCTCATTGGTTAGTTTTTAAATTATATGCATATATATATTTGTAGAATTATTCGTTTTTCTTACTATTGTTTCAATTTCGATTAATTAAAATACCGTATAAGAAATTCGTTGCGTTTTGATTTTTGTTAGAACAATCTGTTTAGGGTGGCAGAGTAAAAACTTAGGTTTCCAAAAGTATTTGGCGTAAATACTTATTTATCTGTCAAGGTAACGTTTAGTATTATGATCATCGGAGATAAGATCGCAATGTTTTAACCGATATCAAGAAATACAGGACGAAGTTGAACACAAACAACGGCATATCATCATCGTCACCGTCGTCACCGGCACCGTCTCCGGCATCGTCTCCGTCGTCGTCGTCATCCACCCTCTTACTCCTCTGTACGGTAGGTATTAGGTATAGTTTCGGGATCAATATCCCAGCAACGATAGGCGTACCCAAGTTGTTCTTGTTCAGCATCGAAGGGTCCATCTTACTAACGCCCACTACGTTCCGATTGGTCGTCAGGTTTCTAACCGGAGAATCGCACTTCGCAACCGTAATATTACCCAAGTTATATTCCAGAACATAATGGGCGGAGCTTAAATCCTTCCCGCTTTCCCCAAATAGTGGGGATAAAACCAGCCAGCCAGTACCCGTCATCCTAGAAGATAACCAAGCCGTAAATCATGGCCAGTCGGTCTCTCGGAGCGCATCTAACGACAAATAGGGTACAAATTCGTGGAAAAACTAAGTACCAAATATTAGTCTCGAGAGTTTTTTTTTACCTTAAATTTATATTTATATACGGTGTGTGTTATATATGTATTATATATACGTTAATTTGGTGATTTCGATTAATCGTTGTTGTTGTTGTTGTTGGTTGGTTGGTTGGTTGGTTGGTTGGTTAATTGGCTTTTCTCTATTTTCATTTTTTTTATTTAGTTCAAGTGACGACAAGAAAATAAGAGATTAAAAGTGCATTGTTCCTTTAAGTGTATACGAAATAAAAGAGAACAAATTCTTAAGTGTTATTCTGTCATCATTTCTTTTTCATTTTTATCGATGCATTTTTGGACAACTCCGAAAGTGAAATTTTAATAGATTATAACATTTCTTCGAATAAGATTGAGAAACGTGAGGAAAATAAGAATATTAGAAGAATAATAGAAAAAGTAAATAATGTGCAGTAACGAAAGTCCACCGCCAGCTAAAGAACCATTGGCTGTCGGATTGGGTAATTCGATGGTCGGGTTCTTCCCGGGCTTCGACCAATATCGTCTTCACCTTTATCATTATGCCATGACCGAGAGATTACGTTTGGCGCAACAGTTACATCCACAACATCCTGGGGTCGGTCATCCACCGTCGGGTTCACCAGCACATCTTGGAATAGGTGCTGCGTTTCCAGCACCATTGCCGTTGTATCCAGCGGCAGCAGCAGCAGCGGCAGCTGGATATCCGAGTAGATTGGCACTGTCAATGGCATTGCTGCATCCTCATCATCAGAGAATACCGGAGGAACCCAAACCCCAACACAGTTACATTGGATTAATAGCAATGGCAATATTGTCCTCTCCGGAAAAGAAATTGGTCCTTTCGGATATTTATCAACATATATTAGAACATTATCCGTATTTTCGTACCCGAGGTCCAGGTTGGAGAAACTCCATAAGACACAATTTATCGTTAAACGATTGTTTCGTCAAATCCGGTAGAAGTGCCAACGGTAAGGGCCACTACTGGGCCATACATCCAGCGAATCTCGAAGATTTCCGACGCGGAGATTTTCGTAGACGCAAAGCTCAAAGAAAGGTACGAAGGCATATGGGTTTAGCGGTAGACGAGGAACCAGATAGTCCTAGTCCACCACCCTTACCAGCAACACCACCACCAACCGCCTCTGCATTGGGTCCACCCGTCGCTTCTCAACAAATAACTGGAATTTGGACGAGTCCTGCACCACCTCCACCTGGTCCGCCACCACCCCATTCTCATCATCACCATCACCACCATCATCATCATCATCAACAACAACCACAACAGCAACAACAACAGCAGCAACAACAACAACAACAACAGCAGCAACACATTTTTCAAAATCGTTCCATCAGACAATCCTCGTCTCTTCAACCATCGAGAAAACGATTGTTCGACGTGGCATCGCTCTTGGCGCCTGACGATCAACATCATCATCACATCGAGTCGGATTTAGGGTTACGGAAATCTAGAAGATTCAGTTGCAGCGAGGACGAATTGCACGATATGCAAGAACAAGAACAGGAACAGGACGAGGAGGTCGACGTTGACGTTGACGTTGACGTTGTTGCCGAAAGCAACGCACTACCCTCCCCTACTGGGACACCCTCGGCTAGTCCAGAAGCTAAATTGGTCTCGCCGATCGCTGGACATTGGAGCGATCGGAGTTTGCAAACTGGACCTCAACAATTACCATCCCTTCATCTACACAATCACGTACACGTTAGGAATTATTACGTACCGACTAACGCCAGTAACGCTTCCGGCGTCTAATCCGAATATCTCAAGTGTGTCCAAACCATGTTTTATGCATGCGTGTGTATATGTGTATATGTGTGTGCGTGTGTTTGCGTGTCTGCTGGGTTATCCTAATCCTCTCTTTCTTAAATTGACATCAAATATTTTCAATGAAAGTGTCGACAAAAAAATAAAAACCCCCATCGTGATCTTCGTCGATATTCTCTTCATTCGGATGTTTGATTTAACGTCAACAGTGCAATAAAGCTCACCTTTATCTGAAATAAATAAATAAAAAAGATTAAAAGAAAGAAAGAGAAATGAGATAGAGGATGTCGAGATAATTCAACGGAGATATAAACTTTAAACGTTGGAAAATTAATTTTTAGCGTGCGAGATAAATCTAATCATAGGGTACAATTGTAAATAATTATATCGAATTCGATATTGTATAACTTTAAAAGTGTGATATCAAAAAAATAAAAAAGAAAAACAACAGCAAGAAATTCGTGGAGAAAGCGTAAGAATCGAGCAAGCATAGTTATACGTAGTGTGTTATAAATAAAATAACAAAACAAAAAAAAAGTAACAAAATAATAGACATATTACTTGTTTTTTCATTTTTTGTTTTTTCTTTTCGATGTACTAAAAAAGCAGAGACAGAGAGAGAGAGAGAGAGATAGAGAGAGAGAGTAAATTTATTAGTTTTGTCAAGTATGAAATGCAGCACAAAAATGCACATAATTGAATTGAAAATTTCGCTCCATTTCATACTTGTACAGTCTAATATCTTCTGTACAAAGAATAACAACACAACCCACCACCACCTTCGTATAACTTTTCCCTGTTTGTATGTATGTATGTATGTATTATAAGTGTGTATGTATGTATAATAAGTGTGTATGTAATAAGTGTATGCGATTGGATATTGCTCGCGACCAGTGTCCAACGATGAGAAACGTTTTCATCATTACAGTCATCGCAATCATCCTCATCTTTATCTTCATCAACATCAACATCATTATCGTCATCGTCGTCATCGTCATTCAATAAGATGATTATGATGATGATGATGATGATGATGATGAGAGAACGAATGTAACTTCGGAGTTGAAAAAAAATCGTATAAAGAGAGAATGTTTTTTTTTTAAAGAAGAAAAAAACACACACATACAAATTCGATGTACGTACTTGGTAAAACGAGTTTTTCGTCGACGAAATTGTCCTCTCGAGAAATACGAGAAAGATATAAAAAAAAAAAAAGAAATAATAAAAAGAAAAGGAATGAAAAATAAGGTGGCACGATTGCGAGCCCCTAGAATGAAATTAAATAAGTAAATACAGTTTAATAAAGTTTCTGTTCCCATAAAGAAAAGAAAAGAAAAGAAAAAATAATAACGTAAAAATGAATTAGTTTTTTTTCTCTTACTCTTTATTACTAATACACGTACACACAGACCTAATATTTCTCTTTACCCTGACGATATATTTCTTTTATTTTGCAAAAATGACACTGAATACGAATTTAAGTTCTTTTGAAAATAATTTTTTATTTCGTATTTGCTCGGAAAAAAGAAGAAAGAAAAAAGAAAGGAAGAAAAATCTTATCTATTTTGATAAAATATTCAACGAGTCCGTTAAATCGTTGAAAGTAGTTTGCTGACAACCAACAACCGATTAACAAAGGTAACTCGAGGTAAAAAGAAAGATAAAAAAAATAATAATTACTATGCACATATATTGAAGAAAATGCAATAAGAATCTTACAACAAAGTATCCGTAAGTACTTCCTTTTAACACACAAAGTAGAGTTTTCAAACTCATTTAACATATAAAATATGTTAACTGAAATATACGGATTGCAAATAAGAGAAACGTTTATCTCGTATAATGCAGGAACTATTACAAATAAGAATATTTAATTAAGCATCTCTAACCAAGAGTAGTAACTAATTAAAACTTCCTATCGATTATTTATATTAGACTCAATACTTATATATACTCATTTGAATATTTGCTTGCTTCCTTATTAAAACTAACTTACTCATAAATATTCAATATTTCATTGATGGATAAATAGACAAAATTCCTACAAAAATATATAAATACAGGCAGTCTTCCTATAACATGGCATCTTATACCACGGTTTCGTTCCAACACGATTCGTAAATTACAGAAACCCTCCAACAACATCTTATAACACGGTTTCGCTCCAACACAATTCGTAAATTGTACGACCACTTATACCAAGTATTTTTTTAACACTACCTTCTTCCTTGTTGATTTACTTTTTAAATTCTTTTTTTTTTAATTGTAAAGAAAATTTTATAAACTCGACCATTCAAATAACCAAACACTATTTATTCCCATAGAAAAATTTCTTCTTTCTCCAGCTTATATAAAGGAATTAAATATTTATATATATATATATATATCTTTATAAATAATAATAATAATAATAATAATAACTAAATAATAAAGAAAAATACAGGTACCTTTTGGTAAGGATTTTATTATTATTATTATTATTATTGTTACTTCAATTTTTTTTCTTCCAGGAAAAAAAAGAAAGGGGGAACAAACGAATTCATCTTCTGAATGGATTTAAATTTGTTTGTCGTAAATATATTCGTTAAGAAAGAAAAATAATATTCCTAAACCAATGGAGAATTGAAAAGGAAATATCTGGTATTCTTATTGTAACCTTTTTTTGGATTATCCTACTGTTTGCCTTTATTGAAGTTTATCCACAGACTAATGTGTTATTTTTATTCTTTTTCCATGTATATTTTTCCTCCATTGAATAGTTCAACTATTTTATCGGTTAATCTTAAGAAATGTAAAGTGTATATAAACAGTTGTTTACCTTAGTTATGAATTGAAAAAAAAAGAACAAAAATAAGTTTATTTTAGGATAATCAGGATCAATTTGAATAATCCATAGTGACGTATATATAAAAGGGGTTGCTACCGAAAATGTAGGTGTACCTTTGGGAATATAGATTCCATACTTAACAAAATAAAAAGATGAATAAGAAGAATAAGAAGAAGAAGAAGAAGAAGAAGAATGAAGAATGTGGGAAAAAAACATATGCCCAGATATCATCTTATTTTTCCAATTATATTTTTTTCTTTTCCAATAATTATTAAAACTCTTATAAACACTTCCTCACTTTAACACCGGTGGTACACGCTGGTGTCAATCTAATAAAAAGGTTTGTCGTATTTATACGATGTATAATTATTAGAAAAAATTATTGTACGAGTATCCACAATGTTCCATTTATATTTTAAAATATCGAACGAGTCAGCAAATCCACGATCCGACGTTTGGAAGCTTCTACTGGAACCAACCAACCTCTGATATGACAACTTCTAACAATTTTTAGAAAAATTATTAACACGTTCTATGCCACATGTACCATAAACGGTACACGCAGGAATATTTATTTAATGCGATGAAAACAAATGTTGGCGTGAAGATCATGTCCGACAGAAACGACTTGACACAGAATTAATATCTACGAAAGATTAGTATATTTATTTTACTCAAATCAGTTTCAATAAAAATTATTAAATAACAAGATTACACATTGAATATTCTATAATAACTAAAATAAGATTCGTATCGATTATACTTTAGTACGAACATTATTTTTCATATTTTAGAGTATTCGATTTATTCCCCGAACTAAAATATTTTTCTAAATCTCCTCAACCTTCCCCTTTCTGTATATTATACAAAAATAATATATGGTATTGAGGATTAGTTTTGACGGATAATGAATTTTAACTAATTATTGTTATTACGGTTAGAAATGTTGTAAGTTTTCTACCAATCGGTATATACATCAATGATCAAAGTTAATTAGGTTATATAGGATAGGTTTACTAGCTAATATCAATGAATAGAAAAGCTCTCTCTCTCTCTCTCGTACTTAATCTCGTGAGCGTATTATATACAGCATCCTATTGTCTTTCAGTTCATCAAATGAAACCTTAGCTAATTGCCAAGTGACTCGTCGTCCCAGCCAAATCCTTTGTAGGACAGAAATGACGATAGGAAACCCAACAACGGAAACGAAAGCAATTTGTTAAATATTGCTTTAGACGATATAAACGGCGCAAACACCGGACCCATAGTAATGCACGATTTAAACGAGCATCACTATGTTCTCCTTGAATCATCACACAAATCATAACCAGTTTGATTTTCTATACATTTCTATATTTCATTTTAACGTACCCATTTAATCTTGTATCATATCTTTTTCTATATTCAACTTTACATTTACACGAAATATTTATTTTATTGAATAAACCACGTATGCCACGTGTACCATAAATGGTACACGCAGGAATATTTATTTATGTTGACGTGGAAAGAAATGTTGACGTGAAGATTATGTCCAGCAAATACGGCTTGTAATTTCAGTGTTTTCAGTTAAAGCGTTAAACAACCTAATTTGATTTGATTAGATTTTTTTCATTTCTTAATCGATACCTTTTAACGAAAAAAAAGAAAGAAGAAGAATGTAGGAAAGAAAGAATGCAGGTTCGAGATGACGTTGGTAAGAAAATTCAAGAAGAAAAGAAAAAAAAAGGATAGAAAAATGTTCTCACAGTATATATTGGATAGGTATAGATCAAACGAAACGAGAGGGTGTTGGAAAAACATAGAAAGAAACGTTTGCTCGGTCTCGTAAGAGTACATTCAAACTATGCAAACCTAACTTCGGTTTGTTGTTTTTAACCGTTCGTTCGTTCGTTCGTTCGTTTATTCTTTCGTTCATTCGTTTCACGTTTTCTCTTCCTTCTTTCTCGTTTTCTATCAATGTGTCTCATCTATCTCAATATGTCTCAAGAATATTTAACAAATAATATAGTATTGTGAATTAGGATAGTGAGTATAGTAGTTCAATCTAGGTCGTTTCTTAGGGAGAGATCAAAAGATGAGGAATGGTT
This sequence comes from Mischocyttarus mexicanus, assembly GCA_023678845.1. Lineage (NCBI taxonomy): Eukaryota > Metazoa > Arthropoda > Insecta > Hymenoptera > Vespidae > Mischocyttarus > Mischocyttarus mexicanus. Next base: position 23,556 of record JACGTP010000094.1, read on the forward strand.
ATTCCTAAAATAATATATCGTCTTCTTTTCTTGCCGACGGCTATGGAGAAGATGATTAAACGATTATTTTCAATAAACATTATTATCAACTACTTTTTACTATTTTTCTATTTTCTTTTTTTACCTTTAATATTTTATTCCTTATTTTTGTTAATTTATTATATACGAAAATAAAAGATATGATTATTGTTTTCTTCAAAGGATAACTTTATACGATATAAAATATTGAATAAAACAAATAACAAATATAATATTTGGTTGGTGGAAAAAAAATGACAGATTTTTGGTAACAATTCAATGGGAAAATTCGACATTTTTTTTTCTACCAATCCGAAATAACACAAATATAGGCATAAATATTTTTCAGAAGGCAATTTTAAACAAAACCACAGACAGATGTGTAACGATAAATTCATACAAAATTGAATAATCATAAATATTTGTGAAATATTTGAATATTGAAATCATTCATTTTCGATATACCTCTATCCAAAGAAAATCCCCACTCCTCTTCCCCACGCATGTGGCAATTTAAAAGCGGAAATGTTATATATCTATTGAATAGACAGATGATACTTACCTACCTAACTTTAAAAGTAGCTATGATTGTGTAGATAAACGTAATATCGACGCATGCATCTAAATACAGAAAGAGAGAGATAGAAAGAGAAGAACGCTCAATTTCGAGGAAAAAAAAGGACGAGAAATATAAAGAAGAGATGGTTGAAAGATCGTAAGAACCGATCCTAAAAATACATTGGTGGGTAACCTTCAAGAATAGGCCTTATAAATGGATTATTAGGCGTTGGAATCGTCACACCTGAGCCTAACTCCCCGTACTCTGACTACTTTAAACGAACACTTCAAAATGATGAAGAAAAACGGTTGCTATATACCAATGTATGCATATATATACATACATATATAGATCGAATATACACATACTTAAACTACATCCTCCTAAAGGACCTTTCCTCAGAATTCCAACGAAATATCGTGGAGAAGAAGGAAGACGAGAACTTACGGGGCTAATATTTTACCTGACGAGGGAAAAATAATCTTGACCGTACTCACCCCAACCCCATACACCTTTCCATTTTACTTTTCATATTGAAAAACGAGAATATACACATAGAAATAGTAACATCAACTGTGTATAAAAATATTATATTCCTATCAATTACTGGAAGATAAACCAATTAAAATATGACCAAAATAAAAAAAAATTCTCTCTCTCTCCCTATCTCTCTTTATTTTTAATTATCATTAACACTAAATAAAATAAGATTGACTTTATCATATTATCTATATAAATCGAATTAGTATTTAAACGTCAAAATGACATTGAAATGATGATCCTGTTAATTAGTATCATACTCGAGAGATTGACTTTATCTCTTAGATCTATCTTTTAACCAAGATACATATACATATATACACATATACTTATGAAAGAAGATTGAAAAGAATACACACACACAACATATAAATGTAAGTGTGTTTGATCTCGTTGCATAATTAATAATAGGTAGTTTTCTTCGTCATTGGATCAACTTTATAGAATATATCCAACACTCTCTGTGTCTCTGCTACACTCACACTCACACTGACACCCAGTCCTCCCCCTTTCTCACCCAACCTCTCTTCAGCAATGCATCCTAATCTGCGCAGCCGCAAATCCATTTGCAGAGCAACAACTATGGAGGTAACGAGATCAGCAACCGATTCTCTAGGCTATGTGTGTATGACATGGGGGTGGGTTATAGCTGATCACTCCTACCCATATGCGATACTATCACATGGACAATGTAGTATCCACATCCAATATATATATATAGATAAAAGATAGATAGATAGATAGATATAACGTCATAGTATATAGATATATCCGGTATATTTGTATGTATCTCTCTCGTAGGTACAACGACACGAACCATACACGTTTGAACTATTGCCTGAAGCTCCTGACCGTCGTGTACACCGATATAACATCGAGGCCAGCGAATCAATCGGCTGGAATACATAACTACATACATATATATATATGTATATATATGTATATAGAAGTATATAGATGTAGGTAGATAGATATATGCAGATATAGGAGGTATTCGAACGTTGTGCCAAACAAGGACGACTACCTTGTGTCCTGACGATCCAACAATCTGATCTAAATACACACATACACACATACATATATATATATATATATATATACATACACACATTCCTTCCTTCCTTCCTTCCACGACAATATTACCAAAAGGGCTTACCACAAGCTCTTACCCAAAATTCAATCTTATCCTCCAATCTTTGACTAGTTTTATTATTATTATTATTATTATTATTATGCCATATCATTGTTAATTTTATTTAAAAGAATTTTCCATATATATCGTAATAATTGACACGAAAATGGTTCACTTTTGACAGACCCTTTCCTGTTGATTCTATATTTTTTTTCTTCTTCTTTCCTTCTTTTTTTGTCATTTTCTCCATAACATCCCCGTTTCACTATGTTTGCGTACGAATGAATGGTAATATCTCGTTATATATCCTGGTATTAATATTAGGTTTGTTTAGTATGAAATGGAGCAAATTTCAATACGATCATGTGCATTTATTGCTCCATTTAGATATACTACTTTGAATATATAATAACTAACTATGTGTTTTCTTTATTAGATGTTTACGAGTTGGTTGCATATCGGGAATATATTATTTAATGTCCGAGACACATCCAACTCTCGTCGTATCGTAGATTACTAAACTATTATTATTATTATTATTATTATTGTATAAAAAAATATAAAAGTAAAAAAGCTTATTACACTAATTGGATTCATTCGTTTGTTCGTTCGTTCGTTTGAAAATTGGATACACGTCCGTTTACCTACGATCCAAACTAAACACGCGCCAACGAGCTTTATGCAACATAATTATTTTTCCTCGAGAATGAATTCCTTTGGTAGAATAGCTCCGAACAATCGATCATCGGATGCTTTTTGCGTTTGCTTTTGCTTTTGCTTTTGCTTCTTTGCTTTATGCTCTTTCGTCAATTCCGATCTTTTAACCAGCGACGATTTAAAACCAGAAACCCCTCCCCTTCTCCTTCCCTCCTTCCATACCGTGTACCGTTGAATGCTACTAAAACGCAGCTGGCACCTTCTTCAATTTCTGCGAGAAATACAAATAGGTAGGTGTTGGGTGGTGATCATGGTGGTGATGATGGTGGTGGTGGTAGTGGGGTAAGCGTCAAAACGACCCCCCGTCCCCTTTCAAGGGTCCCCTCGAGTCTTCTCTTTCTCTCTTTCTCTCTCTGCACGAGTTCTCAACACGAAAAACATCCCTTTCGTGTGGCGCAATTTAATGACGTATGTTAACAAACCTACTTCACATTATCGTTCCTCGTTCTAGCGTAAGAATATAATCGTTCTATTTTATTTTCTTTCTTTTTCTTTTCCATCTCGACGATTACAATTTATCAACCGCGAAATTGCAAATAAATACTTTTGTAATATTACTTGTACGTACAAAAATAAATATTTTCGTTTTCTTTTTTTTTCTTACATTGGTACACTCATCCCGAAGATATGTTCAGAGTTTTAGCCATATAGCATTTTTAGTTTGTTTGTGAAAAGCATAAAGATTAGAAGTGTTTTGAGTGTTCGGTGATCACACCTCGTATATATAAGTTCTTTTCAACAAAATTCTTCTAACAAAAGTTTCAATGGGGTATCGTATTTCTTCACGAGTTTAATTAAAAATTAGATAATCATTCTTAAAAATATATATTTATATATATATTTAAGGATTGCCATAGATGAAACGAGAAACACGAGTAAATTTAGTCGAGAAAAAAATATAAAAAAAAAAACAAAACAAAAGATTGAAGAAAGGAAGATTTGTTACTAACGGAATTGATATCGCGTAAAACGAGGAAATATATTCGGGTGAAATTTTGACGAATCGAAACGGCCACTCCGAAGCCGATGTTGCCCAAATATTTTCCCGTGACATCCGCATTATGAAACGCCACCGCGTATTGGTAGAATACGTTCTGCCTATTTTCCGTTCCCCCGAGTGAGAGAAAGAGAGAAAGTGAGAGAGAGGTAGAAGAGTGAAGAGTACCGTAGAATACAGTAGAGTACTGGCAAGGGGAGGAACGGGGAGGAAAGGAGAGGAGAGGAGAGAGAGAGAGGAACTGACTCACCACTGACTACGAGCATCCGTTATTTATTTACAGCCAGAGGCGAATCGTTGAAAATCAATCGATGGTCGCGTGCAATTTGCAACGTGCCCACGTAAACGTATGCACGAGGATATATAAATTTACTCGAATACCTATAACACATACAGAGGGGGGTGTGAGAGAGGGTGAGTAAAGGTTTGAGAGAGAAAGAGAAAGAGAGAGTACTAACAGAATGACCGAATAGAATGGCGGAACAACGCCAACTGCGGATGTACGAGGTTTTACAAATTCTCTGGTGGGCCTTTTGCCCAAAACCATTATCGGCTCTACGCTAATGCACAAGCGTAACAGGATAATCCACGAATTTCGGAGTTGTCAGTACTGATGCACCTACCACTACTACTAAGCTTCCAATACTTCATACCTAGATTTATATACATAGGTGTAGTATATCTGTGTAATAGTATGGACCATCGAGTTATCCTACTTGAATCCACGTGGCATTTTATATTTTTATTTGTAAACATTTCAGAGACTCTAAGATAGAAGAATGGATAATCAAATAGACAATTAATGGTTACGTTAAAAATGAATGCAACTATCACTGTTATTTATTTTCTATATATGAAACATGACCCAAAAATTTGTGTATTTAATTTTTGCCCATCTTCGCGATTAGTCAAACAATTGTATAATTTTTCTAACGAATTAATATTCTCCTTACATAAAATCAAATTTATTATATTTTTGATCTAACAAGGACTAAGACGTATCGTCTCCGAGCATCTTCGTCGTTTCTCCTGTTCCTCTTCCTTCCAACATTTCACCCTCTCATCCTCTCTCTTGAGAGAGGACACTCCCAAGGGACAACTCGAATCCGTCCTAGCAACTTCTCTTCACGCACGACCGAACGTCGTTATGATGTCCGACCATGTAATAGTAGTAGTAGTAGTAGTAGTAGTAATAGTAGTAAGTAGTAGTGGTAAGCGAGTGGATCGTAAGCAAGGTTGAATCTCACCGAGCTTTTCCAATTTGTTTCCGATTTATTTCACGAAAGAGAAATAGAGACAACAAAGATTGAAAGTAGAAGAGAGAGAAAAAGAGAGAAAAATAGAACAGAGAGGGTGATTCCAAGTGCTCAAGGACCATTCAATATATTCGATCACATACTCCGTTACACCCTCGAGTGTTCTTCGATAAACCAACAAGTACCCACCACTTGGGTTCATTCTTATCGTTGTACTTTTATCGAAAGGAAGTATATAGATATATGTACTTATCGAATACAAAGTTTTAGATGATATTATATTTTTTCTTCATTTAATTCGATCATACTAATTTAATATTTGATTAATATTTATATTTGAAAAAAACACGTAAATATCTTTCGATAAAATGAAAAGAATTTTACAAAATTGTATTAGAGAAATTGTATAGAGAAAATATGTCAATGATAGATGATTTTTTGTGATATAGAAACGATAAGAATGAACGATACCACCGTTATCGGTCATAAATTATTTACCAGCTTATAAATGATAATTTCGTAAACTTGGAAAACGTATTTCGGTGGAAGAAACAAAAAGGCAAAATAAAGAGAGTCCCGCGGATGGGTTTTCAGAAACGTAGTCGATGTTTGCGTCGACCAAAGTGGTCTCGAGTGACATCCATTAGCCAGGCACGTTGGTTGTGCCCTCTCTGTCCTCTACAAGGCACAGTCCGTCGTCTAGAGGACGATGAACAAGAAAAAGAAGAGAATAAGAATAAAAGAGGAAGACAACGACGCGGATGAAGAACTCTACCAAGAGACGAGGACGGCGAGAAAAAAAGAAAAAATAAGAAAAAGAATAGGCGACTCGCGAGGGCAAAAAAGCTGTGCGTGTGTAAAGAAATACCTTGGAAGACACCTCGATCGGCACGGCTACCGGGAGCCGCATGGTAAACAAACGAGTACCCCTTCTCTCACTCATACAAGGAACAAGTAGCTCACTCGGTTCATTTTTACATTCTCTCTTTGCTCGATTTTTCGATCTCTGGTCTTCGAAGATCGTGCCAGGAATCAGGATTCTCTCTTATTCTTTATTTCTCTATTTCTTCTAACCGTGTAGATTTTCTACTCAATGTTAAAGATCCATTTATTTCTCTTATTTCATTATTACAAATAATATATTTGTGTTATTTTTATTAAGAATTTAATTTTTGATAAAATAAGATAAGCCTTTAAAGATTTGAATCAATGGAAGAGAAAAAATATTATAACGATGGTAAAAAAGATTTTTTTTTAAATATGTAAGTAAAATACCATAGATGGAATGACCTATCAAATATTCCTATTCCTTCCACCATGCGAATATTAAAATAATTATTTCAGATAGGAAAAAATAGCCTTTTAAAGTTTGAATTGGAATAACAATACCTCCGATCAATACAGATATAAAAAAAAAGAAAAAAAACCTATACAAGTAAGTAAGTAAGTAAGTGAAATACCATAGACGAAATAACGCATTGAAAGTTTCACGTTGTCGAGGTAGGATTGGCCAAATGGTTTACGAGGTTAGTAACGGGAGCCGTACCTCGCGTTAGTTTTTGCACGGAGAACATAGAACAGCCAGTTAGCAACGTGGACATAGCAGTAGCCTAAACGAAACTCGATCGTCTGATTCCCGATCGGAGGTGCCGCTCGTATCCCTCGGGAAGATGCTTGTCGAGCTCCAGGCCAAATTTTCCCCCTTCTCCATGATTCCCATGAGAAAGACAGAGAACACCACGTTCTATGTGTTATAAAAGGGAAAAAAGAGGAGAGATAGAATGACGGTGCTGTAGGGAAGAGAGGCAGGGGCAAGGGGGAGAAGGAGAGATGGACAGCAGAAACCAACGAAAAGAGAGAAAGAGAGAGAGAGAGAGCATTTAGCAGGCTAATATCGAACATTACCGTAGCTTTTATTCTCGTTAAATTCTCGTCTACCTAATCTGTGGGTAGCATTCCTGCTCGGTCACCCTCTAAATTCATCCTCGAGGCTGGTATTTTTTCTTCTCCCCCCTTTTTTATTTCTCCTCGACATGACAAAATGATTATCGCGTAATTAATCGAAGAAGACGTCCTCTATATATTTTTTTGTCTTCTTGTCTCTCTCTTTTGTTTTCTCGAATATATAAAAATATATTTTAAAGAACACCTGCAGTTTCCCTGAAAGAAAACGCAGATGCAAAGGACAAGGGTATAATGATTATTTAGCATCTTTTATTTTACGGTGACAATCAAAAGATTTGTCAAAGATATGACTAGGATATAATACATGCTTACTGTGTATGTATTATCGAATGATGGTTTGACGAAAATGAATATGAACGTTGGTGGAGTTACTTTAGAGTAAGGCGGTTGTTTCACCATTTATATAATGTATATAATGTATATATATATTATATAAGTAAGGATATATAGAAAGAGAGAGAGAGAGAGAGAGAGAGAGAGAGAGAGAGGATGAGTGGTACGAAGTGTACGTGTCGTATGTGATCGTAGAATCGAGAAATCTAATGACTTTATTCAACGTCACCGGGCCTGTAATTACCCGCAGGCTGGTACGCGGGAGGAAACGACAACCCCCTAGCGATTAGCAGTCCCTCGGTGATTACCAAGTTAGCCTAAATAGGGTATAGTGTTTAGGGAGAGCCTACGTGGACCCAATGCTAATCGTCTATTGCCTGGGATGTATGTAAGGACCATGAACCGAGTTGAAAGAGAAAAGGAGAGAAGGAGAGAAGGGATTGAGTGAGAGAGAGTAAATGAAAGAAAGAGAGAGAGAGATAGGGAGTATTTTCATTCAAAGATATAAATGATAAACTCTACAAAGCTGTTGTTTTTTAAATAACATCACCTGATATACTAAAATAACTTGAAAAGGGATATTAACTTTTAACTTTGATTATTTACTCTTTTATAATTATAAATATATATTAATTTAAAATAATAATTTGAATCTTGTAATACTTGTAACAAATTTACTTCTTCCTAATTTCTATAATAATATTCAATTAATAATAAACCAATGTATATATGTGATAATAAAATTAATATGAAAATGAAAGAATAAATATATATATGATTGAAATAAAATAATCTATTAATAATATAGGTTAATCCAAATAAAACGTTACTTAAACTCCTACATCTAATTAATATATAATTACAAAATTATATGAATGAAATAAAAATAATCTTTCTATTTGTATAGGTAATCCAAAGTATAAACGTTTCTCCAACTCGTATATCTAATCGACTATAATACACACATACATACATACATACATACATACATATATATAGTTAGAAAATGAAAAGGTACTATACACACGTCGATGACGTCTCCTCCCTGATCGCGACGGCGTTCGTCTCTGGCTTGTCTCGAAACTCGTGCCAGTATCCATTCGGTAATTCCGTTCAAGCGATTCCATTCACGTGCAAGATGGCGGCTGTAGTTTGCTCCCAGCATGCACCGCCCCTTACACCCATCCACCGTTTCAACCCTCTTTCTCCGTCTCTTCTTCTACGCCCTCCTCTTCCTCCTCCTCTCTTCCTCTTTCCTCCAACACCCCTACCCCTCTCTTTCCATCGACGAAAACCTTCTCCTTCTCTCCAACCCCTCCTCACCATCTCTCTCTCTCTCTCTCTCTCTCTCTCTCACTCTCTCACTCTTACTATCTTTTTAGAGTAACTTGGCTCGGCCTTGCCCTTTCAGAAATCCTGCAACAAGATCGACGCGACCATCATTCCTGCAACCTTCTTCTTCTTCTTCTTCTTCTTCTTCGTTACTTCGAGCAATCGAGCTTGTATTGGTTGGATGTCCCAACAGTTTGGTGACATACCCATTACACCATCTCTCTCTCTCTCACTCATTCTATCTTTTGCTCATCTCTCCCTTTTCCTCCACCAGTCTATCTACCCCGTCGTCGTCACTGTCTTTCTCTTTGAGAAGCGCAAAGCACGTGACAGGACGAATCTCTCCCGATCCTTTCATCCACTTTCTCCTCCTCCTCCACCACCACCTTCTATCCCTCTAGCCCCTCTACCCCTCCCATTGCTATCTTTATTGTAACTCCTGTAGCCAAGAGGGTATATATTCTCTCCTAAGATAAACGTTTCACCGATAGCTACCGTGGAATACTAATTTTTGCACATTCCCCTTTCCCCACCCATTCTACCAGACGTACCATAGATTATACTTTATCAAGCCCCATTATTATTCACACACCTTTCTTTCTTTTCTCTAAATATCAAGCAGGTAAAGAAGTTGTTTGAAGTTGAAAAAAAATCGGAGACAGTCACGAGGACTGCCGATAGAAGTGTAAACTTAAAACTATATTTTGAATTTTCTAACTGATTGTAATATTAAAAATTACAATTAAAAATTAATAGTGAGGATGATAATGACGATGATAATGATGGAATTTAGATGAAAATTTCTTTTGGATAGACTACTATAATACCGAAGAACACGTTTTCTGTATAGCATTCGAAACAGTCAGTTTAGTTTGTCGTCTCTGTCCGTGTTGCTACCGTCGCGCGTAATGGAGTGTCTACACACTCGACTACTTTACCGTGTAAGGTGACGAGAACTGTTAATGTATTGTACCCTAAAGGATATATTATATTCTTCCCGAAAAACCTATAAAACTTAAGGTAAAATTATTTTCTTTTTTTCAACGATCAGGGATGCACTCGAGCAACTCTCTTCGATACCATTTTTATTCATTTTCTAACAAATTACCGGATCGGTCCTATCGTTGAGAATAATTAATTAAATTAGGTAAGGGAATTAAAAAAAAGAATTTTTTTCGGATTTTTGGCCACAATTCAATGGGAAAATTCGACATTTTTTTTCCACCAACTCAATATATATATAATTTTTTTTTTTTATTATTTTTTTAAGAGAAAGTTGAATAATAGATACAAACAAAGTTATAGCGGCCCTGTGAAATGAATATATATATAGCTTGACCGCTTGTCGTCAAGGTGGGTGCTGTGTTTGCTCAAAACTTTAGGTCATCGCTTTGCCGAGACCGATATACGTGGACCGAGTGCCCGACAAATACTACTCGAGCAAGTCACGAAAGGAAGCTGTGCTCTTTCTCTCTCTCACTCACTCTTTTTCTCTCTTTCTGTATTTATCTCTTTTTTTTCCCGAAGAAAGATCCGTTTAGATTCTCTCCGTCGAAGAAACCGAAAGATATGTATTCGTGTGTGTATATATGTGTGTGTGTGTACGCGAGTAGCAGGTATTTACTACTATTAGGTTGGCCAATAAGTAAAAGTAGATATATATAGATATAATGTTGGAAACCCTAACTCTGTAGTTTATATTTAAAATAATTAACCATTAGAGAATTCTCATATGTTTCTTATATTTTTTTTACTCAACAAAAATATTTTAACANTTTGATTGCCACGTTAGTCATTTGTATAAATGTATATGTGTGACTGGACACGGTTTCTCCTGTGACACGTTAATGGTCATTTGCAATAGAGAAAAATAATATAATATGTAAAAAAAAAAAACCTAGGTAAAATGTTAAAAAGGTTCAAAATTATGGTCAGCTTACATTAGATGTAGTTTGTCTTATATCCACGTATGTATAATCCATATCCATAAGTGCACTGTATCCAAATATGTATGTATCACTCTTTAACACTACACACACACGTTCACATATGCATTTCACTTGCATAAGAAAGAATACACGTACACGCGACGCGAAATAAATCACATACTTAATTAATATCGATGTTACACCTTTCGATACTCGAAGAAGACTAACGATTATTACGAAAAATAGTTACGAATACAATCGACAAGTACCGAACATACACGAAAGTCAATTACAAATCTAACGACGAATTGACAACGTTCGATTATCGACTCCGGCCGAAGAGTGACGGAGACAAACGAACATAAACAAAACATTGAACACTCAACTAAGCCGGTAATTAAAGAATGTTTTTCTTTATGTATTTCATATTTAACGAATTTCCTAGAAGTCACCGAGAGATATAAACAGTATCGACGTTGAGCTCGTTTGAATCGGACGTTTACCTTCGCCAATTTTTCTATACATTGAGTACGTATAAAATTATTACTTTGTCTTTGTACAGCTGACCTACTTTTGTATCGCTGACCTATTTTTCTTACCAGTGACCTACTTTTGACCAGCTGTTTTCTATATCTAATGACTGATTTTTATTTTTATTTCTTTATATTTAGATAATTAAAAGTAGTTATATATAAATATAATGTCGGAAACCCTAACTCTGTAGTTTATATTTAAAATAATTAACCATTAGAGAATTCTCATATGTTTCTTATAATTTTTTTTAACTCAACAAAAATATTCTAACACTTTTATTGCCACGTTAGTCATTTGTATAAATGTGTACGTGTGACTGGACACTGTTTCTCCTATGACACGTTAATGGTCGTTTGCAATAGAGAAAAATAATATAATATGTAAAAAAAAAACCTAGGTAAAATGTTAAAAAGGTTAAAAATTATGGTCAGCATACCATTAGATGTAGTTTGTCCTTATATCCATGTATGTATAATCCATATCCATAAGTGCACTATATCCAAATATGTATGTATCACTCTTTAACACTACACACACACGTTCACATATGCATTTCACTTGCATAGGAAGAAACCACGCACACGCGTATACGCGACGCGAAATAAATGTCACTTTACTTATATTGTTGTTATTCCTTCCGACGCTCGAAGAAGACTAACAATTATTACGAAAAATAGTTCCGAATACAATCGAAAAGTATCGAACATACACGAAGGTCAATTACAAATCTAACGACGAATTGACATCGTTCGATTATCGACACCGGCCGAAGAGTGACGGAGACAAACGAACATAAACAAAACATTGAACATTCAACTAAGCCGGTAATTAAAGAATGTTTTTCTTTATATATTTCATATTTAACGAATTTCCTAGAAGTCACCGAGAGATATAAACAGTATCGACGTTGAGCTCGTTTGAATCGGACGTTTACCTTCGCCAATCTTTCTATACATTAAGTAAGTATAAAATTATTACTTTGTCTTTGTACAGCTAATCTACTTTTGTATCGTTGACTTACTTTTCTTACCAGTGACCTATATTTTAACAGATGTTTTTTATATCTAATGACTGATTTTTATTTTTATTTCTTTATATTTAGATAATTAATAAGTATATGTTCGTACGTGGATTATATTCGATTAAAAACTATTACAAAATAATTGTTCGATATATCTGAAATTTCTATAATAATAAACTTAATTATAGAATACGTAATATTCGTATTAAAAATTATAAAATATCTTATTTCTTTTTGAAAAATTGTACTTTCACTTGTAAAGTATATCGAGCAGTGAGTGCGTTATGAGATTATAGTGAGTTAGAGAATCATTGCAACGTCATTCTAGGCAATAGCTATAATCCAAGATAAAACATTAATTTCTATGAAATATCCTTGGCATCGTATAATACTACCCTGAGGCGTCCAGAACGAAACATGTGATTTCGGTCGTAGATAATCAAAGTGTTAATAATATTTTCTAAACTAAAAAAACTATTCCTAAAAGGATATTTTTGATATTTAATATTTAACTTTGATCGTAGCTTTATTAGCCAAATTATTCAATATTACTATTACCTATTATCTATTATCTATCACCTATTACCTTGAAGTATACATTTTTATTTTCTGATATTACTAGTAGTATTACTACCACGTTAACTTAATCTCGTAAGTTTATTTCACGGAAGTAAGGTGAGCTTACTTTTCCGACTCGTTCGATTCCTGTTTCATCATCTTTTTCTTCTTCCTTCCTTCCTTCCTTCCTTCCTTCTTCTTCTTCTTTCCTTAAAGTCGTCGAAGATGACGAGGAGGAGAAGGAGAAGGAGATGCAGACGAAAACGAGATTGGACTCCAGGCTTCTTTCGCGAGGTTAAGAAGGATCAACGTTGGCGGAGCTAACCAGCCGTAAGAATCTATGAAGGGATCTTTTGCGACCCCTTTTCCCAGCTCCTAATCCTTAGCTTGCCTTTTACGTTCTAAAGAATTGGGTAGAATGGTCGAAGAAAAAAAAAAAAAGAAAAGAGTAACAAAAGATAATGCTGTCTTTCCCCCCTCTCACCAAGTTTATGTTAAATATTTCGTTAGAGAAAGAGAGTTGGAGATTTGAGGGCGGTGTTGGAGGAAGAGGAAGAGAGAAATACGAAGAGGATAGGGGTGAGTGGGGAGTTGTACTCCTCGATTCTAATCTTCCAAGTAGTGGAGTGAGGGAAAGGGGGAGGAAAGAAAAACTTTGTCCATTTAGTATTTCAGAAAAGAACGAGATCAACGATTGTTTGAAGTCGTTTAAAGAGAGAAGATGATGAATACGATGAAAAGGAAAAGGGAAAGGAAGAAAGAGGGAAGAAAATAAAGAAAAATAACAACACCAATCTCGAATTTCTTAATCGCGATGAAGAACTTTCTCTGACATTTATGATAAATCCGTATGATTTTAAACTGTCGAAGAAAAAAAAACACACACATACAGAGAGAGATTTATTTTTTTCTTTCCATATAAAAAATCTCGTTCTATTTTGAATACGTCGTAGAATAAAAAAGAAAAGGTTTTCGAAGGAAGGAGACAAACTGAGATCACTGGATATTAGATAGAACTAATATTGTTGATTCTAAGGAAATGGAGAATAGAAAACAAATCGTTCGAGGGAAAACACGAGATCGAAAATGTTCGATATACCTGGACAAAAAAATCTCGTATATCTGTTATTTGGAAGAAGAAAAAAAGAAAATAATAATATTATTAAAACTATCGAGCGTTTATACGCGTTGAAAGAAGACAAAAAAAAATATATCATCGGAATATGAAAGAAAGAAAGAAAGAAATATTGAAAAATGTATCTCATCTTGAAAAAAAACATTAAAAAAAAAATAAATAAACGATAAAGAAGAAGAAGAAGAAGAAGAAAAAGAAAAAGAAATAGAAAAACTATGAAAGTCTCTACTCGTATAAAGAAGAAAGATGAGGTAGAGGAGAAGGAAGAGGAGGTGAAGGAAGAGGATGAGAGAATCTAAAAGATGATGTCGGTAGTACCAACACTGGCATCCACGGTTTGTTAGTTAAATAAACATCGAACACCGAACGGTCCCAACTTAACAGTGGTCCCTTTGTTGGCCGTCACCCTGCCAACTTTCGAGAACGAAGCGCCAAACATCTTAACGCCTATCAATAATTGTTCCTTTCCCGTTGATATGGAGATCCTTTATATCTTGTCGGACGAGATAGATCCTGGATTGAATTCGACGATAAAAGATCAAAGAGATTCGTCGTGAGACTGCGTAAATCGTTTTACAATAGATATTTCACATTTTCAAACATATGGGTGTTTTATGATACGTCCTGTACCCTCCTCCACCAAATATATTTTTATCATAATAAAAAAATATATATATGTATGTATGTATGTATGTATGTATGTATGTATGTATGTATGTATATATATGATTATCTTTATTTATCCATTTATGTATTTATTTATTAATCTCAATTTCTTTTTTTCTTCTACTTATATTTATTTTCATTTAATTGTTTAAATATCCTTTGTGTGTGTTATCCATTGTCGTTTTCTATATCAATGTCAAAAAAACGAATAAACGCTGACCAGGACAGGGGAACAACTCTCGAGGAGAAAATTTCAACCAATTTGGTCGAGACCCAGACAGCTAGGGTAATTTTGTACGATGAGTCGAGAGGTTTTTAACTTTTACCTGTCCTCTCTTCCCCCGTCCCCCTTTCCCACTAAAAGTATAGTTACAATATTTTAGAGACCGTTCAAAGTTTCTCAAGTTGTATCGAGAAAAGCAATATGCTTTTAAGTCCAACACATTTATTTTTCTTCTTCTATTATGAATCCTCCTCCACGCTCTTCATCCCCCAACCATTGACCTCTTTTTTTTCGTCAAAACATATAAGATCATCACTTTACTTTTATTTTCTTTCCCCATTTACCTAAATGGAAATCAAATGTGAAAATACATCAGGACGATCGAACGTGTGTTTTAAACATACGCTTCCCTCCCTCCTATCATCCCCCCTCCACCCTATCACAGACGTTGTATCGCTAATGTCGTATTTCCTTTTGCTTGATCATCGTTACAAGTTCATTTCGTTGCTCAACGAGCACACCTTTCTTACCTCGCAATCAATCGAAGCTGTAGTTATGTATGTAGAAATACATTAACTTGCTAAGAACAAAGACGGAACCAGAAAAGAGTAAACGCGAGTGTGAGTGTGAGTGCGAGTGTGAGTGTGAGTGAGGAAGAGAGAGAAATTAAAAGCATATGCAATTCTGTTTTAACGGTACGTAAAACGTCGATGGTATTACATCTCGGGAATGTTTCAAAGTACAGGTAACCCTCCTCTAAAACGGTAGATAGGTTCCTAGAAAATTCCGTGCTGTGTGAAACCATGTTGTATGAGACCCAGAACAAGTACAGAAAGGTGGGTTACACTTTATCTTTAAGGCTGTAGAAGTACAGTGCTGTACAAAGGTTTTAGCAATTATCTTATCGTGTTAGAGCAAAACCATGTTATAACATGCCGTGTTGTAGGATGGCTACCTGTAATGGCAAAGTTTTATTCTACCTGGATGGTAAAGAGAAAAAAGAAAAGAAGAAAAATAAAACAAATTTAATTGATTGATGTAACAATAAGAACGAATGTAACAAACAAAACAAATAAAAATCCAACGCATCGTTCTAATTTCCTTTATCATTTATCGAGAATAAATAAATATCCGTAATAATTATTAACTAATAGGAAAAGAAGAAAAAAAAAGGAGGATAAAATGAGAATGATGAGAAAATAACGTATAGAACGAGGGTGGTTGGGAATTAAAATACATAGGGACTTTTTTGTATTTTCCATTTTTATTTCTTTTTTTTATGCATAAAGAACCAACGTCGGTGCATTTTCTATCTCCCCGAATCCCACTCTGAGGTATTTACCATTCCGTTTCTTCCGTAGTTCCGACGATGGAACGACAAAAATTGCGACTACTACTACCACCACCAAGCACCAAGCACCAAGCACCAAGCACCACCACCATTACCACCATCACATGTATACATACATAGATACATATGGTAGAGAGAACAGGGTTGTGTAGATTTACACGTTATAACATATGACTCACCTACATACACGCGTTAATACTAGCGTGGCTAAATCCACTGTTCGCCGAATGCAGCCATACGTCGTCGCGGTTTTAATCAACGCCGCCGTAAATCCTCTCGGCGTTGGCTCTTTCATTTTTTGTCCATCGAGACCTCTCCTCCTCCTTCTACTCCTACTCCTACTCCTACTCCTTCTCCATTCCCCCTTTCCCCCCATTCCCCCAACCACCGTATTCTTCCCTTTTTTTTTTAATTTCATTAGCGAACAGCAGCCGGATTACGTTGGACCGGTCCGAAAGCCTCTCTTTTTGGGATTATCAAAGCTCGAGAAAAACTAGGGAAAATTCGACAAACGATATACAAGACAAGGTTTTTCCTTCTTTTTCTTTTTTTTTGTTCAAGATATTATACTTCTTCTTCTTCTTCTTCTATAATAGTTATACAAGTATATAATTATAATAAGATGAAAAGAAAAAGAATAAAGAAAAAAAAGATGAAGAGAGAGATAGAGAGAGAGAGAGCAAATTTTCATTCCTTTAAAGGAACTAAGTTGTTAAACGAATTTCAAACGAAAGATAACGAAACAGGGATGAAATATCTCTTGGCGTAACTTTAGTTACATATTTTCTAAAAGATTAATATTCTTTATTTTAAAATATGATATTATCCAATTGTTGTGCAAGTACAAAATGTAGAAAATTTCAATTCAATTGTGTGCATTATCTGCTTCATTCCATACTTGACAAACCTAATAGTTATCCATGCAGTGTCAAGTATGAAAGATAACAACGGAAAGATGAAAAGAGTTCCGAAGGCAAGAAATTCGATGAAGAGGAATAGAAAAGCACATACTACTTATGCACTACTAATTATGCAATTCCTAATCTGAACAGATTTAAGGGAAACTACCAATGAATTAGTTTGAGAATTAAGACAGAGGAGACCCAAAAATTGGTCGGACGAGTCTGGAACAAATGAAATATCTGGAAAAAGAGTCTGTATGGCGGAGTGAGTAGTATCTGGTAACGGTCGCGCGCGCACAAAGGGGTTGACTTAGCGATTTTTCCGCATTTTTTTTTTCCCGCTTCCCACTCGGCGGCGACGTCGACGGCGGCGGTGGCGGTGGCGGCGTCGGTGGCGGTGGATAGACGTAAATATGGCGGGGCTGAAGTTTCATTCCCCTCCGTGTGTCCACGGACGGTGAGGGAGAGGGTGGTAGGTCTGCTGCCCCGCCCAGCTTCGGTATTCCACCCCTCGGCAAAAATAAAGGAACCAAACGCCACGGCACACAATCGTCGAAACATTTTTGACGCCGGCCATCTCCCTTGCCGCCGCCACCCCCATCCCCTTTTCATTCCTCCTCTGCCATCCGCCGTCTCTGCTGCACCCCCTCTTCCTCATCCTCCCCTCCGTCGCCCTTTTTTTTCGCTAGAATTAGAAAAAGAGATAGAAAAGTGTGGAGAAAGCGTGGTGTAGATCCGATGGAGGTTGGAGCAGGGTGAGGTTGAACAGGAGGATTGCGATGGGGATGGGGATCGGGAGAAGGGGGCAGCTTTGGAGGAAAAGGAGGTGGGTGGCGTTCGAACGAACGCAATTTGCATGATTTTGCATGTTTTAGCACGCCCTGCCCGCGCGCCCATCGGGTTTCAACTGTCTGCCTACGTTTTCTGCTTGCTTTTCTGACTACGACGGGGTTACACAGTCAGGATGAGGATAGGAGGGTGAGAGGGAACCGGCGGGGAGTGAGAGGGATTCAAGTTGCCTGGAGGTGGAACGCCAACAAGACCGCCGGAGAAAGGAAATTATTTTTCTTGGTTTTTCTCGGTGAAGGTGCTCGTCGAGCCATCGGAATATCAATAAGCTATCTTCCCTTTCCTCTTTCCTTTCCCTCTCCCTCACTCTCATCCTCTCTCTCTCTCTCTCTTTCTCTTTCTCTTTCTCTTTCTCTTTTTACATTTTCTGGTCGGAGTAAAGAAACATTTTCCATCAGTCCTCCGATTTTGTTTTTTAACAACAAAACAATATTTACTATCTAAATAATAACAATAGATGTGATTTAATATCACATAAACACTCTTTTCAAAATAAACGGTCCATATATATAGTAATCAAATTTTCAATGAGTCAAATTAGCTCAGTTCGTAAATCTAGTGTTAAATAACATATAAGTCTGGCGTGTAATAGTTTATGAAAATTTCAACGAAAATGATAATACATACGCGAATTATCCAAGGTGAAATTCAAATAGGTTCGATATCATCTAACCGAATAATGTGGAACCATTTTGAACGATATACTAGAGATCGTATTCGTAGAGCGTGAGAAAGGGAACAGCCCCCATTAAATAGATCGTTTCTATTTCGCTCTCTGTTATTTCATCGTGGTTAGGTAACAATGATATCCATACTCACACCCCACCACCTCCTCGTTCCCCACCATCCATGAATCGTCAACTCGGTAACTGCTTCAAATCCTAGACAGTAGAAACGATATATCGGTCTATCGAATATTATTCGATCCGAGAGTAACATTCGTACTCGACATTGCAACGACAAAATAAAAAGGAAGAAATTTCTGTTCCTACTTTATCCCCCATTATTGATGTAACTTTAAAAGAAAGGGAAGAGGGAGGAAGAGGGATAATGGTAAAAAATGAGAGACAAAAATTCTATTAAATTATAAATCTAATAATTTTTTTTTCTGTCTGCGTTATATTAAGTCTACCGGAAAGTTCTGTCCGATTTTGGGATAAAACCAAATAGAAATTACGGACAGAACTTTACGGTAGATCTAATATTTAACGATAGATTTAAAAATGGTATTAAAAATATAATAAATACGAAATACTGAAAATTAATATTTGCTTGATAGAGAAAAAAAAAAGTAATGTTGGATTTTTTTGTTCCTCCACCAAGCCAATATTAAAAAATCATAAATCGAGGTTCTCTTCCTCTCTATCCGTCTGTCTATCCGTCCGTCTTTTAAAAGCAACCGAGTGATCATTGTATCCAGTACGAATCGAGATTCTCTCTCTCTCTCTCTCTTTCTCTTTCATTCTCTCTCTCTCTGTGGATGCGGAATACATGTGCTCTCAGGTTCGGTTGGCAACCAATCTAAAAAAGAACGAGTCATCCTGCTGCGGTGTACCCGGTATCACTCGTCGCCGCAGTCGGGTAAGGCCGTTCCGGCTCTCTCACCGACAACAATGGGCCAATAGCGAGCCGATAATGAGCAACCATTGTGTCATGGTTGCAGCCTCGAACCGATACGCGATAGCTGCAAACGACGAACGAACGGCTCGCGCCAAAGAGGGAGAACACAGGGGAGGATTCTAACAGATGAGAGGAGGAAGAGGAGGATGAGGAGGTGGATCACCCGACAAGAGTCATTACAGGTAATCGAGAGTACCCGAGAGAGATATCTCCATCCCCCATCCTCATCTCTACCCACCACCCACTCCCATGAAAATCCTTTTTGAATAAATACCCTTACAACATACCCGTAGTACTCCGATATCCGTCCATTTCTATCTTTCATTTTATTTTTTGTTATCTTCATTCTCTGTAGTAAGGCTTTGAATTCATTGAATTCATATTCATTTTCTTTAAAAGATTTTCCTCTTCTTGACGATTTTTTCACGATCATGATATAATTTACTTTATGTGATTTTTTTATTTTATCGTAGATCGAAAAAATTCACGATTCTTCTTTAATTAACCCTTTCGGTACCGAGTGCTCTGTTTCTGCCGTGACATTACTGTTGTACGAGGTACTGTTGCATCGAAGAAGTAACTTTAACTTATTGACAATAAGTACACTTAGCCTGGTTCCTGTGCGTTCAATAGTTTTTGCTAAAAGCAAATGTTAATTAAGAAAAAGTTTTTTGTTTCAGGTGCAGGAGCAAGGCAAAAGAAGGAGGCTAAAGAGGGAAGCTAAGGAAGGAGGTTAAGGAAAGAGACAGGCTCAGGAAGAAAGCTCAGGAGGGAGTCTCAGGAGAGTGGCAAAAGAAGGGAGGCTCAGGAAGCTGCAGGAAAAGTATTGCAATTCAGTATATCAGAATTTTTTCATATTATAAGAAATTTCATAAGGAACAAATTATTTTGAGTAAATTCTTTACCTAAAACTATAAGTACAGTGCTGTAGAAGGGTTTTTGCAATTTTCTTATCGTGTTAGAGTGAAACCGTGTTTTAAGATGTCGTGTTATAGGAGAGCTACCTGTACTTAAACACACACGAAACAATAAACAATATTGGAATAGAAATATTTTATATTGTTAAACAGAAATTGGTCAGATTCTTTTCATCTCTCTCTCTCTCTCTCTCATCGTCATCTTTTCTCGAGCTATATATCCGTGTTAAAAGAAACGGGATGCAATGACTTGCAATTTGAGATGCATCGGAATAGAGGTGTCCAAGATGAGAGGGCGGCGAAGCCGCGTTTATTTATCCTGCCTGTTCCTTGAACAGAACACCGAGTGCATCGTCCTTCATCTTCCCTTTTCCTCCCTTCCTACCCCATCCCTTCACCCTCTCCCTACACTTCTCTCTTCTTCAACTCACCTCTCTTCCGTTGTCTTCGCCCATTACTTTTTCCACTCATTCCTATTCCCCTTTTACTTCTCATTCTTTCTTTTTTACAACTTCCACCCTCAATAAATTCGCACCTACAGAAGAACCTACTTCTTCCCCCTCCCCAACACCCTTTTCGTCTCACCCAATCCCATCTTCTCTCCCTCATCTTTCAATCATTTTTACTTCCATGTATCTTTTTTTAAACGTTTTTGAAGTGAAAACTTCTTTAGATGCATTAGACGATTCTTGGTAGAGGAAAATCTTATGGGTCGCGTCAGCAACATGCAAATACACACCAACACATTGTATATATTCGATTGTATGTGTGTGTTATTTGAAAATTTCACGATTTATACAAAAGCTGTGTCAATCTTTGGTCAAAAACTCCTTTGCGTGTGTAATCTGAAAAAATGTAAGAATGTGTGAAGTATTGCAGAACCTTCTTTCGTGTATGAGTCCTCGTTGAGTCCTCGTTGAAATGTAATGTTTTTACTGGATAGATCTTTCTCTCAAGTTTTTGTTTTTTCTTTTATTTTTTATTTTTTTTTCTCATCTCTCGTAGAAAGAATATATATTTCTTAGAGTTACTAGTCGGCGACTTTGATCGTTATCGACTGGCACGGCATGCATTGGCCAGTTTCTTTTCGATCTTCTGTTCGATCAGGAAAGCTTTCGACCTTGCGCGACTCGTTCGACGACGTAGAAACGGGGCCCTATAATCATTGACCGATGCCGACGTTACCGTAAAACCCTGAACGCCACCATGATGTTCTCAGCTTCCGACTGGATATCACATGTTAAGATAAAGATTCGATTCATCGATTCATGCTTATCCGATAGTCATCCGCGGAACATTTCAAAGGCTCGCTTATACGTTTTTTTGTTCTCTATATTGGTCATTATTTATATAGGCAATATAATTTATATACATATATATATAAGTAAATAGGTATCGCGTCATAATATTAAAATTTAAATAAAACATTTTTATTAGAAGATCCACGATTATCATTCATCCCATTTATATTTTTCCTATAGATTTTTAAACATCTTTTATATTATATCGTTTAATTCTAACACATACATACTTATATAATATGCAATATATATATTAATTATATTAGACTGTGAAGTATGAAACGGAGCAAATTCTCAATTAAATTATGTGCATTTTTTGTTCCATTACATACTTGAACAACTTATATTTCGAAAAAGAAAAAATTAACGGTTTTGAACAAATCTTTACCACCATCTCTCTCTTTAGTTTCAACGTTAACAAAAAATAAAAGAGAAAAAGAAAGAGAGAAAGAGAGAAAGAGAGACAGAGAGAGATGAATATACAGTCTGTACCGGTTAGACCGGGTTGCTTTTAATTAAAACAATCCTCGGGAATCCGACGGCTTTTCTCCCTCTTCTTTTCCTTTGCCACAATCCGACGAAAAAGTTAGAAATAGTAGAGATATAGAGAAAAAGGAGAAGAAGAAGGATAGAAGGGTGGGAGGGAGCTTGAAAAAAGAACGGATACTTTGGTCTGGGGGTTTTATAAGAAAGGATCTTCGACCAATTATCTGCTCTGATATGATCTTCCGCGTCTTTACTCCTCGTTCTCTTCGTGAACGAGTCGAATGGGTACCACGTAGGGGGTGGCTAAGCTCTCGCGAGGTCTCCCCGAGGGAAATAAAGCTCGTCCGGGTTTCCTCTCGTTATTATACACATGCATTTTCCGTTACCTAAAGATCTTCTCTCTCTCTCTCAATCTCTTTCTCTTCTTAAAAGAAAACCTCTTATAATATATTATAAGAACGTATATAGATATAGATTTTGATTATAAGTTGAGAAATGTATTTTAATCAAATAGCGGTAAAAATAAAAGAATATTTATACAGGGTATGTATAATGATGGTATAATGATACATATACAAGTAACCCTCCTCTAAAACGGTAGATAGGTTCCTAGAAAATTCTGTATTCTGTTAAACCGTGTTGCATGAGACCCAGAACAAGTACAGAAAGGTGGGTTACACTTTATCTTTAAGGCTGTAGAAGTACAGTGCTGTACAAAGATTTTAGCAATGTTCTTATCGTGTTAGAGTGAAACCGTGTTATAAGATGACATGTTGTAGGATGGCTACCTGTATATATTTTTTTACGTGTACCATTACCCCCATCCCTACACCTTTCCCTCCCCTGATCGACCTGAGTGTATCACACACGTTCCGATAACACCCTCAAATGCAATATGAACCCTTTCGGTATACGAAATAAAACTAAAAAATAGAATCAGTTCCCTAAGATGAATTTTCTAAACGAATTATAGTATAGGTGTGTGTATATATATATACACTTTGGACACGTTAAACAAAATACAAAGAATATAAAAAGCCAGGAGAACCGAGTAGGATGCGAAACGTGCGCGCGTGGTTAACATCCAGAAACGCGCGACACTATCGAGAGGGAAGCGTAAAGACTCGGTGAAAGCTTCCGGAGAGACAAATTGGCGTGAAAACGCATTTCGAGGGCAGAAACAGGGCGACGGGGGCTGAGTAAAGAGGGGACTGAGGAGGGGAATGGGGAACGTCGACTAGAGAAGGGCACGCTTATGGATGATGGGGAAGAGTTTGTGTATATGTATGATGTGCGTGTGTATTAGAAAGAGAAAGAGATGTTCCATGAGATGTATATATGTGTGTGTTTCTGTATGTGTATGTGAACCGAGTTAGATAGAAAGAGAAAGAGAGAGAGAGAGAGAGAGAGAGAGAGAGAGAGAGAGAGAGAGAGAGGAAGGTACGCCAAGTCCATGGCTGTTGTTGGTAATGTCAAACATTTAGGTCGAACTCGGGGTGTTCGGTTAAATACACTCACTCGTAGTCGATGTTCTATCATTCCACGCGATCGCTTGCGAAGAATAGAGTGATAATGAGAGGGACGTAATATATATATATATATATATTTTAGGGACGAAGTAACCAATATAAACGTTTCCTAACTTCTTTTATATTCCTTTTATATCCTTCTTTCTTTCTATTTTTTTTTATTCTATTTTTACTCTCCAGTGTAATCAAAAACGAAAGTGGACAAATCGTACAAATCGAGAGTGAAATTAATCTCCGTCCTGATGAGATATTACATAGAAAGATATATTAGGATTGTGAAGTATGAAATAGAGCAATTTCTCTATTCAATTGTTATACTTGAATACCTAATATTATATAGATGAATATTTATAAAGATGTAGAAAATAATCTACGATAAGAATGAAATTCAACGAGAAGAGTTCATGAAACGATATTAAAAATTGTAAGATACAATTGAAAAGAGAATTAGATCAAAGTTATCTATAAAAATACTTTACTCTATTTAGAAATATCTAAACCAGAGAATAAGAAAAATAAAAAGATCATTCGTTAACAAAATCCAAAACATTGGAAATGTCAGAAACTGCAAAATAGGAACTGGTACATAAAATAAGATGGAAAGTAAAGAACGTAGAAGAACGGTGACCAAAACGGAAGTAGGATCTTTTCCAGGAAGTACGAACGAGCAAAAGAGACCAATAGAGAGAAAGAGAAAGAGAGAAGGAGAGAGAGAGAGAGAGAGATAGAAAGCGCGCGCGCGTTCGTTCGTTGGTCCGACCACGTCTACCTCTCGGCAGCCATTAGTCGCACCCTGGCAAATTGAGTGGCGCCTGCTAGATACGCGCCTGATTCCATTAAAGACATCAAACGGGCAAAAATTACATCAGCAGCCACCCTCCACTCTACCGTATTAACCTGCCTGCCATGCAGGCATCCTCGAACACGCGCGTTCGTAAGCGCGTACATTTGTTCTCTGTCTTCCTTCTATCCTCTTTCCTACCCTCTCACTCTCTCACACACACACACACACACACACACACACATACACACTCACTGTTGCGAATGAATTCATAGGTATCCCCGAGCACGCGTAAAATACTCACCCTGTATCCCCATATCTCTATTTCTTCTTCCTTTATCATATTTCAGCTGGATCCGAAAACTAATGTTTAAACGTACCACCAAATAACGACCATTTCAACAAGAAAATAATACAACCCTTGACGTGTCGTGAGTATTACAACAAACGTGACAACGCAACTGTTAGAACGATAATAAGTATTTTTCTTTTAATCGGTAGGTCCTATACGAACGAGAAGAAACATCCAATCGAAGAAAATATTTTCTTTTAGAGAATCAATCTAATAAAAAATCATAATAAAAACCAAACTATAATAATAATAATCGATGATTATTATTAGGTTTGTCTAATATGAAAATGGAGCAAATTTCAATTCAATCGTGTGTATTTTTTGCTTTATTTCATACTTGAGAAAATTTAATAGATCCAAACCCATTCACACGATTTTATAGTACATCTTCTTAATGTAGTAATAACTATGACAACTGTAACTTCACCGTGTAAGAATCGAACGCGTTATTTTCAAGAGAAAGAGAGGGTATGAGAAATGGATAGAGAGAAAGGGAAAAAGAGAGAAAGATAGAGAAAGATAGAGAGAGAGAGGACCGGAGAAACGTTTTGATGCGATTTTTCATGCGGCCCGAAGCCGCCGAGCGGAGAAAGAGCTTGCCAAATTGAATTCTCTCTCGCTTTATTTGATCATATTTTGTATCGGCTTTTGACGCCACCCTTGGAAGGCACGCTTTTAAAATACATTACACGTTGCACCGACAGCACCGACGGCGGAGGGTGGCTGCGCCAACCTGCTTTCCCGTTCCTCCTCTTCCCGGTTCCCTCATCCCCCAACCCCATCACCACCACCACTCGTCTCCCCCTCTCACCCCTGCCCAACACCCCGCTCTACTCCCTGACCCTCCTCTTTTCATCCACTCTTCTCTCTTCTTCGTTCTCCTCCTTCTCCTCTCTTCGTTGTCCTCTTCTACCATTCTCGACCGGTACCCCAAGCATAGTGGAGGATAAATATGCTACGTTTGAGGCAATAATTTTCGCGGCTCCTCCATTAGTCCTACCTAACGATATTATTTTCATCGTTCAACGTGATCTCTATCTTTCATAGCTGCTTGACTAACTCCAATGGGTAGAGGATACCTACTCGTACCTACTTTGAAAGAGGTATTACACGCCTGCTACTTGAACGTCGCCTTCGAAGTTAATGTATATGTATGTATGTGTGTATATACGTAGGTGTATGTGTGAGAGAAAGAGAGAGAGAGAGTTACTCTTCGTACTACATTAAACAAATTCTATCTACACTAATAACCCAGCAGACTGAACTAGATTATTTTTACGTACACATTGTAATACTACGATGTCTCAAAACTTTTGTACCAAACTATTCTGTATATTTATATTTATATTTATACGTAATATTAGATTAGTAAAAAAATGAAATCCACTATTTTTACGTATATTCGAATCTAAAAATAATGAATTTATTTGTCCTCAAATGAACATATGAACGATATAAGATTAAAGATAAAATATTGGATCGATGGAAAAAAAAAGAAAATATTCGAATTTTCCCCCATTGGATTGTAATCAATAATCCAATATTTTTTTTGTTCCACCAACCCAATGTATTGCATTTCTATGAGATAAAATATTGATATAAAAATAATTATAAAAAAATAAAAGAAAATGTCGATGCAAGTTTGGATAGAGAAGAAAAAAAGATCTAACGAATAAAAATGAATAAGAAAAAGGAAATAAAAGGAAAGGAAAACTATAAAATGGACCTTGCCTGAGATGCGACATGGCGTGAAAATAATATTTTATTCATACACCGTGTTCATAGAAAGAGAGAGAGAGAGAGAGACCTAGGATGACGACGACTACGACGACGACTTTGTTGGCTGTAGCCTCGAGCAAAATAATGCCTAGGGACCAACCAAACGACGACCGGCGTCACGGCGTCGTTCGGTTGGTGTACAGATCGTCGTTTTACAGATGTGCGAAAACGGAGGAGTTTAAACGAGAGGAAAGGAGAGAAATAGTGAAGGGAGGATGGATGGTCCAGGATGGATGGTTCGTTCGGTGCTGGTTAGAGAACGTGGCTTCTCTATTTTCCATGGAATTCGTCTATGTACCTCTACCTATTTATATACATTTATATATATATAAATGTATATATAAATGTATATGTGTATATATGTATAACACAACGTATGTGTAGATTGTATGTCTATGGTACACGTGTGCACTTAACCAGCGAAGACCGAGAAAAGAGAAAATATGTTCTCGTTTGCTTTTCTACACATTTGCATATCGCAGGTTTTTCGTCGCGAATTGACGTTATCATAGAAGATATAAATTAAGTCGATAAGTTTTCACTCTGTCGATCATCCGTCAACAAGTTTCCGTTTCCTATGAGAGAAAGAGAAAGATTCTCACGTGACGTTAAATAAATAGGGAGAGAAAACATATTCTTCTTTTCTTTGACTTCTTTTTTTTTTCTTTACCCTTGACCAAATCATAGAGCATTCGAGGAATAAAGGTGACACAATATGAACTTACAGACAAATGATTTGGGAGAGTCAACGATGTATCCCGTACGAGCGATTATTCGATTGAATGCCGGTGATCCGGCGAATCGCGAACAGCCGCGGTCCCAACCAACCCCCAACCCTACCCTGGTTGTTCTACACCCTCTCTACACCCTGTCTACAACCCCCGAACAATACGATCGCTCGAGCATGAGCATTTAATTGTTTCCGCTTCTGTTCGTCGCTGTGTTGCCACCGGCGGAGACATCCTCCTCCACCTCCACCTCTTCCTCTTCCTCGTCCTCTAAGCACGTCTCATCCTCGTTAGGGAGTTCATCTCAAAACGGAAGATGTCGATGCTATAACTCAACCCTAGTATTTCTCCTTATTCCTTTAGAAAAGTCTACTATCAATGATTCAAGACATCTTTCATACATCTCTCATTAGAATAGATATAATAGATATGTATCTATATCATTGCAGAACCTTCTTTTGTATAATCATGAATTTTACAAATAACACACACACGTACAATCGAGTATATACAATGTATTGGCGTTTTTAATTGTCATTTTTAATATTACAATCAGTTAAAAAATTCTAAATACAGTTTTAAATTTTCACTTCTATCGGCAGTCCTCGTGACTACCTCCAATTTTTCTTACTAGCAATTTAAATAATAATAATAATGGAGGATTTATAAAAGAAAACAAAAGATAATATAATATAATATAAGAACCGAATAATTGGGATCATGAAACTCTTTAGTTTAGCCCTAATCATACCGACTGTATATACACCTAGATGCTTACGTATTATTTGAAACGTTTCTTTGGAAAAATGTTCGGACACGTGACGAGCGGCTTAATGCAAGGAAGAAAAAAAGAAATAAAAGAAGATCGGTATCACAATTTTCTAGGGAGACTAGGAGAACCTTGACGAATGCTCTTCGTTCGATCTATACGCCGATCAAGATTTCGATATTGTAGCCACGTGCTGTCACGCTCGAACGTGTATTGCACGCTTCCTCGACTAGATTCTACACCACGTACGTGCGAACCAATCCATATACCTATATAAATATATATATATACCTTCCTACAATATATACTAACTTACAACGTGAATCTCGTATAGACTCTAATCTTAAATAAATACAATATACTCTTTCCCAATTGTAAATTAAGATAAACTATAAAAAAAACACATATATAAAAATAAAGAGCAACGTTAGATCAAGAATAATTCAACAAGAATGACATAAATTTAATAAAAATATATAGATGACGAATTAAAAGATAGTACAAATAGATTAAATAAATGACAATGAAAAGATTTCTAATCTCCTTAAAGATATTCTCTCTCTCTTTCTACATGGCTTCTTCTTCTTCTTACAATTAAAAGAAGAAAGAAAAATAAGAAAATGAGGAAGATAAAGATATACTCTCTCTCTCTCCTATGTGTGTTTTGTACCCTACACGATATCCCTTAAATCCCACATACTGTATATAACGCGTAATCCATGCTGTCTATTCTATGCGACGTGCATAGGCTTCGTGTATCGAGAACCGGTAATATACGAACATAGTCCATAATGCGGATCGACGTATACACGAACACACAACACGATGCACTCTCTCTCTTTCTCTCTCTTTCTCTGTCTCTCTTCATCGATGATGGCACCATCCCCATTCAATATACTATGGGTATATACTCTGCTTGATAGATATACGGTATATACGTTGATGATGCGTCGCGTCAAAAGGAAGACCTAGTAATAACGAAAAGGAGGATCGTTCGTATAGTACTACTAGGAAGAGGTTTATACTCTTCTACCGCGATTTTCAATAGTCCTGGGGAAGGATCAACGTCCTTGGAGAATATCGGTAAGGAATCAGAACGATTCGACAAATTCCAAACATAAATCTTCTCCACCCATCTCCTATAATCCTACTCGTAGTTATCTAATGAGAAAACTATTTCTTCTCTCTCTCTTTTGGTATCTTTTATTATAGAAAATATCGTCTCATTTATGTGTTACCTTCGATCGTTTTAATTATCGCCTAATCTTAAAAAAAAAAAAAAAATAAAAAACATAATAATAATAATAATAATAATAAGGATAAACCTTTGTAAGATTATTTTTATTTAGATATCATAATTAATTAATACGATATGCTGGAAGAAGTTATATCTAAAGAGAAAATTTTCACCTATCCTTACCCGGCGCTCCCTCCCGCGATTATCTTATTAAAATATTCATTCTCTTTTTACACATCTCTACCATAATTACAAGATTAAATTATAGCTTGTATATAAGATCGTTCGAAGATCTATGAAGAAGAAGAACAAAAAAATTATTCTTCCTTTCCCTACCCTCTTCCTCCTCTCTTCTTCTCTCCTCTCCACCGTCCCTCGTCGCCAAAATGTTATTAATTAAACTAATTTGCCATCAGAGTTATACGTCCAGGTATAATACTCGTACAAAATCTTTCCTATTATTTTATTTTCTTTCCTTTCCCTCCTCTTGGGTAAAGATAATTAGTTAGTTAGGTCGGAATCGTTAGAACTTCGTAGAAACCAAAAAAAGAAAAAACTTCTGAAAAAAAAAGAAAAAGAATGGAGAAGGATTGAATAATAAATTTGTAAAGAGTGTGAACACGGTCTCTCGATGGATGATGCTTATAGTTATTTGTAGAACCTTTATTATTATTATTATTATTATTATTATTATTATCATTCCTTATTCTCTTTTATTTCGATAAGTATCTTCGTGTTTTATTTTAAGGCCGGTTTTATATAACGGACGTTTACATCGATATTGACTTGTCGAAGAAAGAAATAAAGGTGAAATAAGGATAAATAAAGAAAGAAAGAAAGAAAGAAAGAAAGAGATAGATAGATAGATAGATGGATAGAGTAACGCATTCAGCTAACACACACTGGACGAAACAACATGGCCGCGGGTGGATCTCCATAACGAGCACGGTGACTTGCACATCCGACCCAGAACGCATTAGCCGTATTTGCATTTAATTGCCGGTTGTTTGTTTGACGTCCGCGCGAGCGAATGAACGAACGAACGAACGAACATACGAACAGGAATTAGAAACGCGAGGGCATTAGACCAGGCCACTGCTACTCCTGCTGCTGATCCTGCCTGCTGCTGATCCTGTCGCGGGTGTTTAATTTTCCTCATGCATTTTCTGGTTGCATTTGGTGGTTTTAGAATAACGACCAACAACGATAATATCCAACGATAGTGTCCTCTCTCTCTCTCTCTCTGTCTCTCTTTTTGTTCCCAAATACTCCAGCCCAATTATTTCTATTTGCGAGGACATATTAGACCAGGCAGACCCTCCCGCCGTTGATCCTGTCGCGAGTGTTTCATTTCGCTCATGCATTTTATGGTTGGATTTGGTGGTTTTAGAATAACTACCTGTAACAATATTGTCACTCGTGTCCTATCTCTTTTTCACCCCCCCAAACCCTTGTACCCAATTATTTCTCGATTTAATTTAACCCTCCATTTTTATTTAAAACAATTATCTTTTCATTTATTTCTCTTCGTCAATTAATATCGTTATTGTTTATCTCTGAGATATTATAAGATTAAAACGTATACTTCCTCGTCTTGTGAAAACAAAATTACAATTATTTGATAAAATGTTAATATATTGGGTTGTTAAGTATGAAATGGAAAAAAAAAAATCTACATAATTGAATTGAGAATTTGTTCCATTTCGTGACAAATTAGTACGCGAGCTGAAAGTTACATGAATCCGTAGTGGATTAAAGACAAATAATATATCTTACGAATTTATAAGAGACAAATAATGTAAATACACAAATTCATTAGATATTACTATATATATATATTTCTCAATTTTCAGAAATTGAAAGCTTGAGGAAAAAGGAAACACGTTCCCAAAGGTATCCTCTACGTATCGTTTGCTATTACGTGCTTGCACGTATTTCATCGGACGCGTCTCTGTAGGTATATACGAGTATATACATATACATATATATATAAGATACATATATATATATATATATCAGTTATGTAGTATCCTAACTGAATCTCTTCTCTCGGAGGAACTCTTCTCCATCGTTCCCTTCCTCTTTGGCCATGTTACTTGAGACTTACTTCTACTCGCTTATCTC
Source organism: Mischocyttarus mexicanus (assembly GCA_023678845.1). Classification (NCBI taxonomy): domain Eukaryota; kingdom Metazoa; phylum Arthropoda; class Insecta; order Hymenoptera; family Vespidae; genus Mischocyttarus; species Mischocyttarus mexicanus. The sequence continues at coordinate 55,195 of JACGTP010000094.1, forward strand.
TCTCTCTCTCTCTCTCTCTCTCTCTCTCTCTCTTTCTTTGTCTATCTTTCTATCCTTTCCTCACTTCCAACAGCCCCACCCGTCCCTTCGGGCAACCAATCCCGAGTAAAGTTTGTTACACAACTCTAGGAACTTTCGAAAATGGTCTGCCTCCTCCGCCAAGTAAGCTGTTCTTGGGTTCCCTCGTTAGCTAGACTTTCGTCTTTGCCACGGGACTTTGCAGAAACCACAACGGGCACTATATCTACTACTTCTCCCTCTTGTAAAGTTCCTACTTCGAATTTTCCTACATCGAAATTGTGACTCCTACTATGACTGCTACTATGACTTTTACTATGACTGCTGTGACTCCTGTGACTCTGACTCTGACTGTAAACTGTGAATTATAAACTGCAACTGTGCGGACTGAGATTCTCGATTGCAACAACTGCGACTGCGACTGCGACTGCGACTGCGATTGCAACTGCAATTGCGAGACTTTGAATTGCCCTCCAGTCAACTTTCGATACCCTTCTTCTTCTCTTTTTTTTAAACCCATCGGAAATCGATATTTCTTTCTTTTCTTAAAGACTATTCTAGATGAGACGATTCGATTAATCTTATCTGTTGGAATATTAGTACTTAAATAAATACCTTACAAGCGCACGTTATTAAATGTTTACTTGAAAATAACCGATGATCTCTTTTACAGCAATCATGTATTAGGCTGTCCAAGTATGAAATGGACCAAATTTCTATTCAATTGTGTGCATTTCTTGCTCCATTTCATACGTGACAACCTAATATAAATGTAACCTTTTTTTTGACGGTATTCTGTAAAATAAAAGAAATTATGAAATTTTAATCTATCAATTAAAAATATTATTTAATAGTATTAGAATAATTTAATAATGATAATAATAATAATAATAATGAGATTGAATCATAATCACTATAATTTATTTAATATAACCTAAAAGGATAATTATTTATTCGCAACGAGAGACATTTTGTTTAAATTAGGTTATTTAGTTAATATTTTTATCTTTTACAATTAAATAAGAATTATTTACCTTATTCGTTGATTCTTCCGTCATATTTTATAACTAAACTTTAATTATACATTTATAAGCACTTTTAACGATGCAATAAAACAAAATTAATACAATAAAATAAAATTTTTAAACGAAATTAACTCGGATTCGAAATAAACGCGCAAACCGTTAAATTTCAACTGCGTTCTAGTTTACCGACGGATAAATTAAAATGGAGTAACAGGATAACTCGTTTCTACTCGAATGGTAACTTGTTAAGATAATAGGTTACCTTACCAATTGTCAGATAAAATATAAAAAGCTACTAACGTATATAAAGAAAAATAATATGAAAAAATTAATAACAATGGTAATTAAATGTAATATAGAAACGTTATAAGATGATTCATTTAATTTGTATGCTTTTTGTTTTTTTTATTATTATTATTATTATTATTAGGAAAAAAGATTGTTTCTACTGTTAGGAAAAACGTGAATTTTCAAAACACGTCTAATAGGAAATTCTTCGTTTTCAGATTGAGAACACTGCTTCTGATACTCTATGGTGGAAATGCAACGTTAATCAGTGTTTTTCACAAAAGAACTTTTAAACGAATCTTTATATTTATTCTTCTTAATAGAATTAATATTCACGAAATATAGAGAATGGAATATGGTGATTTTCAAAGTTATTATGTCAACATGAAATAAGACTGAATAATGTTAGTATGTGGATTTTGTTTATATTAATTAAAGTATGTCTCGTACTATTTGAAAAATAGGTGAGTTGTTATAATCACCTTTTGATGTACTATGATTAACATTTATTTTTTTATTCCCTAAATCTCGGTACCTGCATATTATAAATATCTTCAACATTTTCAAATTTTAAACTACATTGCATAGAATATTAATTTCACTTGACTGTATTGAACATTTGATTACGTTCTTGCATTTATAATATTTTCTCCAATCATTAAATCTATCTTTAACGTATCCTCAACATTTATTTATTTAATATATTTCTTTTATAAAGAAATTTCACGCAAGTATTTACATTTGTTTAATTATATAAGTAATCGTTAATTTTATCTCTAGTTTCTTTCTCTTTTTTTTTCTCTCTCTTTCTGTTTTTAGTTACTGAATTTAATTTAATACTATTATAGATATTAAGAGACAGACGATATATACAAAATAATCATGGCAATGCATAGGCAAGAGAAAGATTACTACAAGCTTATAAATCTAATCCGACAGAGGGAAATACAAGTATGATTTATTTATTACTTATCATTAATTCTCCATTTATTTTCAATTATTATTTTAACAATATATCATTCTTTATTGATACAAACCTTATTTTTTATAGGAATCTATAGCACATACAGTCTCTCAAAAATTGCACGTTACTGAAAGTTTGGTATTACGATTAGGACTAGAAAAAGAATTAAATGGCCATTCAGGTTGCGTTAATTGTTTGGAATGGGATGAAACCGGAAAGTATATATCATTTATTTATCTTTTAATGTAATGAAATTAATATCAATTTGGTAATAAATAATGATTACATTTGTAGAATACTAGCATCTGCCTCTGATGATACAAATATTATTTTATGGGATCCATTTCGTTATGAAAAAAAAGTAGTTATTCAGACAGGACACCGTGGAAATATATTTTCTGCAAAGGTATTTTTATTATATCTATAAGTAAAAATTGATTAATTATTGATTAGTTTGTCAATCCGTTCATAAAAGTATTTCCTTTTTTATAATATATTTCCATTTTGCCACCCTTAAGTTATTACGATTTATCGTTATAATAAATATTTCTTTTTAGTTCATGCCAAAGACAAATAATAATGTATTGGTATCAGGGGCAGCCGATTATAAAGTACAAGTGCACGATCTTAGTCTCACGGAACCAATCCTTGCATGCAATTGTCATCTAGGACGTGTTAAACGTATTGCTACGATAGGAAGTATACCGTCATTATTTTGGAGCGTAGCTGAAGATGGTTTGGTCTTACAGTACGATATACGTACACCGCATTCGTGTGAAAATAATGAGCCTAACGTACTTATTAACTTGGTCAACCATATGGGAAAAACTGCGGAAGGAAAATGTATCTCGATAAATCCTAAGAGACCAGAATTGGTAGCAATCGGAGCTAATGACGCTTACATAAGGATGTATGATCGTAGAATGATCAAACTTTCTCAGGTTATTATTATTAAATATTCATTTTTATATACGTATGATCGAGATAGATTTTTAATAACATTTTCTACCTATTCTATAATGCAGATACGGTTCATTGACTTGGGCAGGAGGTATTTTGACTTCATTCAAGCTGGCATAGGTGATCTGGAGGATAATGTACCATTGGGTTGCGCACAGTATTTTATCGCGGGTTCGTTCGTACGATCAGATATAGCGTACGCGGCTCCTTTATACTTACTCCTCCTCTTTGATGCCTCTTACATGATCTCTCTAACGGAGACTATTCTTTAACATTAAATAGGCCATCTGCGTTCACCTCTGCGTAACAATAACAGAAGCCTTACAGCAACATATTTGACCTTTAGTGCCGATGGAAATGAATTGCTAGTTAATATGGGCGGAGAACAGATTTATTTATACGATATCAACGATTCGAAGAATTCCAAAATATTTCAAACTTATAATGTTAAAAATATTACAGGTAAGAAATACAATTAGAAATAGAGACATTCACAGACATTCAATTCTCAAGAAATGATCAATTCGATCAAGATCATTATCATTTTTTTGTTTTTTTACAGAGACTAATGAAAAAGAATCCAGATCAAAAAATGGTTGTATAGAAAGCTACGATATTAATCTTGCTAGTAAAAATATTCGAAATCTACCTCATCATGTGGAAGATTTAAAACGTCAGGTATATTATACATAATCGTATCATTAATGAATTTAATTCTCATTAATTGAATTTGTTTATCTGTTACTGTTATTCGAGTCTTCTTATCACTTTTTCTCGTTCTCTTTCTCTTTCTTTTTCTTTTTTCTTTTTATAGGCTAACGAAGGCTTCGAACAACAAAAATATACTATAGCAATCAATTTATATAATAAAGCAATTAGTTACTGCCCAACAGCAGCTGTACTTTTCGCCAATAGAGCTGCAGCATTTATGAAACGTGCTTGGTAAATAAAAAATTATTAATATTATTATTCATAACTACACAGTATAATTACACTATTAAACTTGTATAGTTTTTTTTTATTTAATTATTACTATAATATTGCAATCTGTACAGGGTTGGTGATACTTATGCAGCTTTACGCGACTGTCGGACAACTTTGCTTCTTGACCCGCAACATGTGAAGGCACACTTTAGGTTAATAAAACTATTTCTCTTTATTCTTTCTCATGACCTATAATGAAATCAAACTTATACAATCATTCCGTTATTTTTGTTTTTTTGTTTTCTTTAACATATGTACTATGTTTATAGATTAGCACGATGTTTGTTCGATCTAAATAGATCGGTAGAAGCTGAAAAAGTTATTAAAAATTTCTTATACAAATTTCCTGAGTACTCGTCCAATTCTGCATGCAAAGCTTTGAAAATGGATATTAAGGAAGCTATCGATTCTGGTTTGTTTGCAATAACTTTAATCTATTATAGAAAGATATCAATTTTGGTAATCTAAAAATCAAATAAAATTCTCATATTTTAGGTAGAGACATTGGTAACTTTGATAATGAACAACTTACACGTATCTCAGGGTATGAAAAAGAATGGAGAAGCAATACTATAGATTATGACATGAGATTTTGCGGTCATTGTAATACTACAACCGATATAAAAGAAGCAAATTTTTTTGGAAAGTATGTAAAAAGTAATCGTATACAGTAAGACCTGTTTTTTTATGCGGTAGATTGGGACCGTATAAAAACAGGTTTTACTGTATATGAAATTAACAATATAATGTTGAATTCGTCATAGATATATTAACGAAAATTATATTTCAATTTTATTAAAGCAATGGACAGTATATAGTTGCTGGATCGGATGATGGTTCCTTTTTTATTTGGGATCGGAATACAGCAAATATTATACGCATATTAAGAGGTGATGATCGTATTGTTAATTGCCTTCAACCACATCCGTCGACGTGTTTATTGGCAACAAGCGGTATAGACCCGGTTATCAGATTATGGAGTCCGCTACCAGAAGTAATTTTATATTTTATAGATATCATTTATAAAATTTGATTATATGAAGAAAAAGATGAGTATTAATTTTCCATTGTAATAAATTTTAGGATGGCGTTATAAATGACAGGGAAATAAAAAATTTAGAAGACGCTGCATCTGCAAATCAAATACGTATGAACAGAGATCCGTTTGAATTGATGCTCATTAACATGGGTTATAGATTACCATTTAGGCAACCAGAAGATAATGAACCTAATGAAGAAATTGATGATCAAAACGATCAACCATTTATTCATCCTTTAAATTGTAGACCAAGCTAAGCCTTTGAAACAGAGAAAACAAAAAAAAATAAGAAAAATAAGAAAAATAAGAAAAATCGATCATTTGATAAAATTTGGTCATAAAACAATGTTGCACGCCTTATATTTGTAATATATCTTGTTACATTTTTGTTTCACTTTATGCTCTTCTCTTATATTATTATTAATAATATTCCTTTATGTTTGATATTAAGTGAATTATATGGAGACTCTACGCACCACACGTTTATTCTACTTTATTCTATTAAAAGGATTCATTTGTAAACAATGAAGAAAAAGTGTACAGAAGAAGAAAAATAATATATAATCTTTTTGTTTTTGCAAGTTGTATTTAATAAAATATATTATACTAGTTTTACCATTCGTAAGTTAATCCTTACCTTTATTTATACACCAACGAAGAGGATGTCTAATATATATCTTATTGTATAGAAAAAAAAAATATAAATCAAGTGGATGGCACGAGTTCCCATAAATTTTGTAATGTACTTCCTTCTCTAGGATCTTCTATAGCTAATCCCAAATAATTAGAAAAATTAGGTTTCCTTTGGACGAAGCCACCTTCGAAGAAATAATATCCAAAAACATCTGAAATGTCAGCCTGATTATCTTGTATTTCGTTGAAACGTTCCGGATGAATCTCTTCTTCCATTGGTCCCTGAACACAATATTCAATCTTTATTATATTTGACCAAACTATAAATATATCTAATATATATTTTATATAAAACAATTTCACCTGATATTCAAGAGTATAATCTACACCAAAGATTGGTGATTTGTTATACGCTGTTATTAATATATTTATTTCTTTATGAAGCGTATTAAGCTTTTGTATTGGATTTATACGAAATCCTAATACATATCCACCGCTATTCTCATCACTTAATACTACTAAAGTAGGTCCAAATTTAGAATTTCTAATAGTAACCTAAAAATGATTAATTTTTAACTAATTAATGACATACACGCGTGACACACACGTGTCATTAAAACTGTCACTACAGAAAGAGATGTATTCATTCATCGATCACTTACGCTAGCAATCGATAAGTATGGCATTGATACATTAAACTGATTATTCATATCTGCAAACCATACAAGTCGAATATTCGTAACAATCAAAGTTCCAACATTTCCCTAAAATATTGTCAATGTTATTTTGAAAAGTAAAAAAAAAACACAAAGAAGAAGAAATTACGAAACCTGTTCCACGGATAAATTCCATACATCTAATGAACTGGAATGAACTTTTTCATATGGCAACAAAGTCAATCTATTTTCATTAACAATACCACTTCTTAATTTGATTTCTCGATAAACTTTCGATGACGTATAAGCTCTGCATAGAAATTACCTTGTTTTCATTTTTCTTTTTTTTTCTATTATTATTATTATTATTCAAATTTATCCTATTTATAACAATGAAAACAAAATCACACCTGTATACGCCAATAACTGAAGTATAATGTCTAGTACTTTTGGAATCTAAATTTGTGAATATAAATTCGTATTGACTATTTCGAAAAGATGTTAAAATGTGTAAAGTTTGTGTGTGTCCACCTTTAATCTAAAATATTATAAAAAGAAATTATATATTATACATATATGTATATATAATCATTTCTAAATAATCTATTTTAAAACCCCTTAACGAAGGACACTTACTGTACTTACAGTTTTTGAATTGATTGTAACAAAAGTATTGAAACCAATACCTGTGTGAGAAAACGATCAAAACTAAGTATCATATCTTTGTTTCTTAAATAAATAGAATTGATTTCATTTCGATCATACTTAAATTAATTCTAGGTAAGGACAAAGAATGCCATAAAATTCGCAGATTCGTTACAATTAATCTTCCATTGTCACCAGAATTTCCTTTAGTATCTTCTATCAAATCAAGTTTGTCTACCATCATTTCACCAGCTCTTAATTGCATCTGACTAAATTTAAAAGGACAAATAATCGATGTAATTAATTATCCCTTATTTTTACATCTTGTCCGATATTTTATAATATATTATCATCTAATAATAAACGCTAAAGAATAATAATCTTTATTATAAGGAATAAAAAAAATATCAAAATTTGATTAGCTTTATGAAATGATTATTGTGATAAAATAATTACGTGTAAAATATATCAAATCTTATCTCTTTATCTTGCCACATTATCACGTATTTGATAACGTTTTAAAAACACTAGTAAGTAGTTTAATTAATAAACTTGGTAAAATACTTCTCGAGTAAAATGGTTTTTAGTCGATATTTCTTAATGCTACATATGTATGTAAATATATTATAGTATACATGCGACGAGTACTGCCATGTTGCGTAGTTACCACCAAATAGCGTCAATTTTTTCTATTTCATAACATAACCTCACAGATATCTCATACGCAAATATAAAACAAATATATTGATCTTATGTTACACGCATAGGACGACACTTTATATAATTCTACATATTCCTTTCAAGTTGTAGATAATGCGTTAAGAAGAAAATTAGAATTATAAATAACATGCCAGTATTTATAAATAATTTCTATAAACATATATGTTAACAAATTATTAGCATACTAAAGCAATGAAATATATATGCGTATGTATATAAAATAATTTATAATATTATAACATAATTAATAATTAATCTCATTATCGATGTAATAAAATGTAATAACGTTTAATTTTAATAGATACTTTTAAGATAATAAATAATATTATTCATTTTTAACTCCGTGATAATTGTAATTTTAATTTAACGTAAACCTTTTTAATTTCCAGAGTGTATTAATTTTTACGTTCATTATGGAAATGAAAAGAATTTATGAAAGAAAACTATCACGCATCTTGCAAAAGCAATATTAAAATACATCGTAATACATATGTGGATTGTAAACAGCCTGCGTACCAAATAGATTCTAAATAAAATTTGTTCTATATATGAGGAACTAATATACGTATGGACAATATTTGGTAATATCATTGGTAACATAAAAATAATCAATTCTATTAAATAAAGATACCGAAAGCTAAGTTTACATCATTTATATTGTTATTGTTTTATCAAATCCTTGTTTTTATACCTTACAAAGGTAGATTATTATTAATATTATTATTATTATTATTATTATCACTGTTATTCTTGTTGTTGTTGTTGTTATTATACTTATGAGAATTTGTACAATCGTGTTTTATCTTCTTTCTTTTTGTCTAGTTTCGTTTAAATAACATATAATGTCGATTGATTTAAAGAAAGTATAATTATGTCCAATTAAATATTCTTACTCACATACGAGAATGATTTCGACACCGAATTATGTACTTATGCTATTAGTAGTATGCTGCGTCTCGGTATTAACTTCAGTTGACACAGAAAAACTATCACCAGGATTATTATTCTGTCCATTTTCAGCTGTATTATAGCTAGAAAATGAACAAGCTGGAGCACTTCTAGGCATTGCTGCTGCTGCTTCAGGAAGAAGCGATGTACGTTCTGTTGCACTTCCCCATGCTTGTTGATAAGCACTGCGTCCTCTAATTCTGCGACTTAGAGATGATCCAACAACTCCTAAATGTTCCTTAATATCGTTATGTACATCGGAAACATCCCACATTGCTCTGAAATGAATATGTTATATATATATATATAACATTTGGTTAATTAATTAAACATTTAGAATATATAAGCGATGTTAAATTAATACCTAAATGCATCCCACCAAGCTTGGCTCTGTGCTAAATTTACAAATGGTTTATACGTAAAACTGTAGTGATGCGCTATGGCAGCTAAAAACATTTCGATACAAATTAAAAAATCTTGTAATTTTGAAGATATATTTCTAATATCGTGTGTGTCCTCCGTCTTAAATATACTTGATATTACATCGAAGTATACCAACAGAGCTATTATAACTCCTTGGCTGTAAGAAAAAAAATGAAGAAAATTATGCGATTAGATAAATTATCGTTTTTCTTTCTTTTCCATTTTTAGAAAAGCCAGCGCTAGAAAACTTACAAAAACGAAAAGAAAACGACTGCTTTAATACACAAAAACTTCCCAATTGGTTTCATGGGTTTCAGAGCTAACGAATTAGCACGATAGAAAAGAACTAAGCAATACATTGCAATAAATTGGGACAAATTATTTAGAGCGATCATGTATGGAAAAGCAACATCTGCTCTGAATTCTCCTTCTCCGTATACTCCATTTAGTTCGCATATACTAAAAAGATATAATAATATCAAATATATTAGAAGCTAGAAAATATTTCTTGAACTGAGCGAGCTATTTAAATAAAAAAAATATCATCCAAAATATATATTAATACACAATGATACTTACAAAGATACTAAAGTTGATATAGGCCTAACCGCTGTGTATTGTAAAATACCGTGTTTGCACATATGTACAAATTCTCTTCCCATCTCCCAATCAGGAAGACAACAGAAAGGAAACATATGATATACCTGAGGAGATATTTCCAATCTGTGTTCTAATTGATGATCCGAATTTAGATAGGCCAATAGATACATCATGAAATTATATATTACGTATGCCTCGTAACACTCTCTTAAACTATCGACATATATACTCCCTTCAGGATAGACAAGTCCCAACCACTGAACATCAAACAAATAAGAATATACATATAAATATTTAAATTACATATCTACTTGATCTAAAGATTACTCAACTTACAGCATTGACTGCATAAATAGGTACCATCCATAATATTCTAAACAAAATGATAATCTTTGTTAAATTATTCCTGTATATTAAAGAAAATAATATTTATATATAATTACAATAATATACCTAATGATATATTTTTGTAACCTAGGCTGAGTGTAATATATCATATGTTGGACGATTTCGTAGAAAGCTATTGGCAACGCCAACAATACAAACGCTCCTCCCACCAATGCACCTTGATCTTGTTTTTGAAAACCATTCTTAATAGAATTAGCTATTAAGACTGGTACTAATATAATAATTAAGAGAGCATAGAGACAAGTCAAGACTGGTAATATCCATAATCTCCATCGTCTACAGATCGATGCCATTGCTTTTCTATGATGTAGAGTATTTCACATACTTTAATAACATAAGCACTTGAACTGAAAATAATAAAATATTCCTGTACATACTATAACTATTATAAATCGTTGATTATGAACAAATATAAAAATCAGAATCTAACAATTTTATCACTCGACCGATAAGACGTTATTTACTTTCGTCAAAATCATACAATAGGTTATTAACAGCATTCATTGTTAGAAAATAAGAGGTTATTGAGATAACGTAAACACTCCAGTCATCACTTTATTGTTGATCAAATCTTGAATAGGTAAAAACAACTAGGAGAAATCGTTCGACAATGACAATTCGATGCTACCAATCATTTTAACCTCTTCTTTCTAACAACCTTCAATTCGACAGTTCAATCCACTTCGAGATATTATTCCTTCTTTAAATTCATTGTATTTATCTATAGGACATAAATCTTCTAAAAATATAATGTTTTATCAAAAAAAAAATATATATATATGTGTATATATATATGTATAGATATATATAAGCATATAGAGGATATATATATATATAAATATTATTTGCAAAATAATAATTTCACTACCCGAACATATACTTTATGTGTGTTAAATCGAATAAAAAAAATTAACATAATTAAGTACAACGTATAGTACGTGCGTCCCTGTCACACTGACTCATACATCGATAGTGCTAATATCGAGAAAAACCGACCAATAATTGCATTCCTTTTTCTAAGAATCGCTTTTCGACATATCTTTTTCCACAATTATCTATTAATTAGATAAAGTCTAATATCTCCACGGATTATCGATTATCGATTTCTAGATAAAAAACAAATAGATATAAACATTTAACTTTTTTATTCGATTATTCACGAAGTTAACGGAGAAACGATTTTTTTAATATAAACTTTTAACTCGATAAACGAATTATAATACATTTGTTTAATTTTTATTTTAATCAGTTAATAACAAGTTGACGCACATATGTGCGTCGTTTATTCGATGTTAGATGAAAAGAATTTTAAAATATAATATAAGGTATATGATTAGATTCTGTATTAGATTCTGATTGGTTAGTACTAGTAGCGACATAAGAAAATGGCCAATGCATTTAATGCACAAACAATCTATCATACTTCATACGCGTTGCACTTTTTGTCTTCATATGCGCAACAAGTTCTTTATACTTTACAAATGTATTTTAGGTTGTCAAGAATGAAATGGAGCAAAAAAGTGCACACGATTGAATTGAGATTTGTATACTTTATTAAAAATTATACGATTAAAAGTATTTTCTATATATTTATCTGTATGCGTCCTATGTACATTAACATCATTGTTGCATTTTGTACAGCAAACTACATAACGTTGTTTATTTTATTATTTAATATGAAAAAGATACACATTAGTTTGCATTATTTTCCGATAATTTCATCAATCTGGCCTTCGCTTTTTCTTCCTTTATTTTCTTTTTAGCATCCTTTAACTTTTGCTTTTCAAGCTTCTCTTTTTCTGCCATCGCTGCTTTAAATTTCTCATCGTGCATAGGCACAAATAAACCTAACTCGTGTTTAACTTCTTCTATTATACGTTCCTTACGTTTTTTAGCTTCTAACAATTCTGCTTCTTTCTTGGCAACTCTCGTATTCAAATCATTTATCCATTTATCTAGTTTAGCCATATTTTCAGATACTTGAGCTTCTCTACAAAATTTTTTAATACCCTTAATACATGAAAGTTCTCTCTCAAAAAAAATTAAAAGAATAAAAACAAGAAAGTACAAAGGAAAAACATTCAACTCTAAAGATTATATAAATTATACAAATTGTATGATACCTAGCCCTTATTGTTTCTGCTTCTTCTCTATGTTTCTCTTTTATCCTTGCCCATTCTTCTTGAATACTATATGGATAAGCAACTCTCTCGTATTCCTTCATATCGTCGACTTCTTCTGGGGTTGGCCAGGCAAACCCTGCTGGTTCTTTTACTGCCTTCATACCATATCTACCTAACATACGCTTCTTATATTTGACAGTATTGTGAAACCGCTCAATGGGCTCGTCATACGGATGCTGTCCAAATAATATATTTCTGTGATGTTTATTGAGTCTCGACTTATTCATTTTCTGTTCAAGTTCAAAATCATCTTCTGGAGAAGTATCGTAAGCGGGTGTCTCCTCAGCATTCTCATAAATGGATTTGTCACTACCAACGATAACATCTTTATCTACTTTTGAAGCAAAATATCTACTACTTAATACATTTTGCATACGCATATATAAAGATGTATTTAAATTAAATAACACTCTTAGACTCATCTTTTTTTTTCTATTTAATATACGTTTTATTAATTTCTAGTTTTTTTTTTCTTCCTCTTTATCAGATACTATAATTTTATTGTAATAATATATATAATAACCTAATTTTATAGGTTAAAGTATTTCAAATACAAAATTATATACGAAAATGATGGTGGTGTATCAAACTATGCATAGCTATCTTCTCTCGATGTTAATATTATTATATTACTCGGTAAAACATACGTCCTGTAAGTTATTCTTTTTAAATGATTAATTAATATACCGAAAACGTTAAAAAATAATTGTATAAACATTTATTCCGGTACTATATTATCCAAATAATGTCTTACTTTCAATTAATCTTTTCTATTCTAGTAATTTTAAATGAAGATCAAGATAATTGCATCGTCGTTAAACGACCAATCACAACGTAGAACTATTTTCGCGCTAACCAATAGGAATGAAGATAACCGTACGTAGAGGAAAACAATTGGATGCAACTATCAAATAAAAAGAATTCTACCTATATAAGTACATTCAATATCATATATCAAGAAAGTAAGAAAATTAAAATCAAGGAAAAAAGACAGACTTTATTGCGTAGGATAAATTACAAATAAAAATTACGATTAGAGGTAATTAATAAATGCGTGGGTGGATGTGTATGTATGTATGATTGCGCCTGTACGCGCGAATCAAACATCATTATTAAATCAAATAATCCAATAGTTTTTTTGTCCGATACGAGAAAATCTCTTTTATTAAAAAAAAAAAAAGAAAAAAAGAAACACCTTGATATCATATAAGAGAGCAAGGTTACTTAAAACAGTTCGTACGCTGTTAATAAACATATTCGGTATTGTTTCTTATGACGTTAAAACATCAATTAATATATTATTATTAACCCGCGCATATAAGTTATAATTTTTTAACGATGAGACGGTAACAACAACCGTGGTGGCAACAACAGTTGCAGCAGTGGTACCCAAAGCCGAAGCCGAATCAGAAGCCGAAGCCGAAACCAAAGCCGAAGTTGAAGCCGAAGCCAAAGCCGAAGCAGTTAACGATAGCGGACAGCTGCGATCGAAGGACATGAATAGGTGTGACAAAGAAGGAGATAGAAATAAGAGTGTTTCGGAGAAGGCAAAAGGGATAAGGCGATAAATACGCAAGATTAGAACCTTTTTCACCATTACTTCTCTGTCCTTTGTATCTGGATCGGGGACGCAGGAAACATGTTATTAAACGGTCAGACTGCAATCATCAAGTTTCTTCCAAAATATTATTTATTCGGCTGTCTCTGTTGTATTAGAATGAAACGATAAAGAGAAAGAAAAGTATAAAAGTCTAGTTAATAAGATATTTTCGCGCCGTACGGTTAACCGACGCGATCTCTCTTTCTCTCTCTCTCTCTCTCTCTCTCTCTTTCTTTCTTTCTCTGTCTCTCTTTGCTTTGTGTATAGTGACAAGGAACAATATTAATATCAACTTGGTATACCCTTTAAGAGTGACCCTTTTTTCTTTCTTCATTTTCCATAGATAACGAGTTCTTACCCCGTTACGTGGTTATCTCTCAGGAACTGTGAATGGATATTTTCTTTTTTTATATTTATATTTATTTTTCTTTATCTTCTTCTTCTTCTTTTTTCCCGCGCTAAAAATTTATGCGCTTAGGCTTTACGTTAGATTAAATGCGCTAATCCAAAGAGAAATTTAGTCAAGTCAAGGTTATATGCGTGCGTCTCTTTTCCCAATGTGTATTGTCAAAATCAGCTGCCATTACTATAGCGTGTTTTACTTACGTACTTAGGACTCTACTCTCATCATCGTCGTCGTTGTGGTCGTCGTGGTCGTCGTCGTCGTCGTCGTCGTAGTCATGTGAGCGTCGTGTTATTTTTTTTTTTTTTTTAATTTTTGTCCTTTACTTTATGCGACGATATGTCGTTCATACTCTTTGTACCACCATCCCCCCTCAACCCCCTGTTATTATTTATTATCTTAGTTCATTTATTTACATTTTACCGTTTGATTCGTGGCAAGAGATTTTTACAGCGTTTCATTCTCAATCGAAAAAATTATTATTATTATTTTTTTTTTGTTATATCTCATTTGCAAACAACGCTTTTCTTTCCTTTTATTTTTTCTCATTGTTCTGCATGTAAATGTAAATAATGCAAGGGTTTTTCTATTTCTTTCTTCTTTCTTTTTCTTTTTTTTTCTCTCCTCTACTCAGCATGTGATAATATTTAAGAATTTTGACGATTTTTTCTTGTTGTTTTGTTACTATTATTATTATATAGTGCAAATATCTTATTTAGTTAACATATTACAATCATATATTTATAAAATTATCCTTTGTATATTTTATTTTGAAATAATTAAATTTGTTTCTTATATAAAAAGTAATAACTTTTCAAAGTTTATGCAATGCTAACTTTGTTATAAGAATTTAACGAAGCAACTGGAAAATACTATGCAAAGGGAATTGAAAGTTAGAATATATCGGTTAAAAATTCCAATTTTTATAGCAATATTTCCTAATGTTTTATCTGTTTATTTTTCATTTATGCATAATGCATTCCCTTTTGCAGGATTTTCTTATTTAATCCTTTTATGAATAAAGCAAAACTATGCGTTTACGTGTAAACGTAGAGACATTCCTCTGTGCTCGTGCATGTTTTTTTGTTCCTTGTTCTTTATATACGTTTGAGATCTGTTACAGATTGAAGAAGAGAAATCAAAGTGTATGAGCATAGAATAAAGCAAAGGAAATATTAAGATTGATTATTCCTGCCTTGCCTTTACTTAAAAAATAATCACAAGCGAAGAAAGAATTGTATTAAGAAAGAATTATAGTTCTAAGAGGGAACAAAAGCAACGATTAAACGTAACAGTGGTAAATGCGGTGGTTGAAGGAGATATGGACCCATCAATGTTCGTTGCTTACACCCCTCAAACAAATGGAGTTCCATTGGAGTCCAAACTTGCTACCTACATGGTATTAATATAATTTTCATTCATATATATATATATATATATATATATATATATATGAAATAAAATAATACGCTTGTCATACATATCATTATTATATGTCGTATTGTATTAAATTCTGTTTAATAATAATTGTATTCTAATAGAATCGTCAAAGTCCTGGGACAACATTAAGTACTAGTGCAGTAACAAAACATCTATCTAATCTTTCCCTTGATTCGCAAAAGAAAGTAACTGCCAGCCCAGAATTTGTACCAGGAAGAGGTTTAACTGGTAGCAACAGCAGTTCCCCTAATCTTTTTAATAATTCCTATCACTCCCAAGAAAATGTAGGTGGCACAACTTATTTTTATCTTGGCAATGCTGCCACAGATGCCATTGGAGGGGAAGAGGGAACGGATGGCGTAAGTTATTCTCCAAAACATGTCTTTATCTTTGTTTACAGTTAGGAGATTTACATCGATATTTTTGAGAGTATAGATTTGGAGAAAAGAAAATCCATCTACGTATTATTTTATAAAATGACCATAGCTCATTATTTGTACAGATTGCTGCTATGGGAACAGGTCAGGTAGGCTATGTATATCCGGGTACGCCGGCTCATTTGCAACCTGTTAAACCATCCAAGACTTCTTCGTCGAGTAGTTCCTCTGCCCCTTCCACACCCCCGCCACAAGCAGCTCCTAGCTATTTTATCAGTGAAAGTTTACGAATGGACATTCTTCAAAAAAATGCATTAGTATTAGCTCAACCCGATATGGTGAGATTTCCTGACCTACCAAATGAGGTAGACAATTATCACGAGTTATGTCCATTGGAACCTACCCATAAGCCAACTTCTACAGTACTTGGATATCAAACTTCGACGTATAAAGCAACCAGTATAAAAAGTGGTACACGTTATTGTTTACGTCGTGTTCATGGTGAGCACCAAAACAATTGTATTGAAATATATATTCCCATTGTTATATATCTAATTCTCTATTATAGAAATTATATTATATACAATTCTTGAAATGTCCTTAGATTTCAGACTCGCAAATACAAAGTGTATGGTTTTGGTCGATATGTGGAAAAGACTAGCGCACACTAATTTAGTTCAATTAAGAGAGGTCTTTACTACTAAGGCCTTTGGCGATCATTGTGCGTAATTGATAATTATTTGTCAAATATTGATTCATATATATACGTAATTGTATATATTTTGTCTAATTTAGTATCATTACAGCCATGGTATTCGTATATGATTATCATCCTGGATCAGAAACGTTATTAAACAAGCATTTTTCTTCTACCGAATTAAACGGTTATACCGATCCATTTTCTTCGGATCCTAATGCTCCACGACCGTACAGCCATACGAAAAATACTATTCTTAGGCAACAACATAGTAGCATGCTACCTGAAAGTGTTATTTGGAGTTATATCATTCAACTAACTGCTGCCCTACGCGTAGTTCATGCTGCTGGTTTGTATATTCATTATTCTATTTATCTAACAATACGCTTTGTATCTTTATAATTATGGTTAAATAAAACGCGTTTGGCAGGCTTGGCTTACAGGTGTTTGGATCCCACCAAAGTATTATTAACGTCACGCACACGGCTTCGTTTGAGTTGCGTCGCTATACCGGACGTTGTTACATTTGATGGAACTGCAACAAATCCACTTACACTCATACCTCATTATCAACAAGAGGATTTAATAGCACTAGGAAAGTTGGTATTGGCTTTAGCATGTCGCAGTCTTCTTGCCGTCCATCGCGACAATATGCAGGCCTCTCTCGAGCTCGTCGCACGATCCTACTCCACCGATCTTCGAAATCTCATATTGTTCGTATTATAATATGTCTTTTTTTGTCCCGAGTATACCCTAGTATCTCATTACTGCTCCTTATACTGCTTTGCATTTTCTTTTTTTTTTTTACAAATAAGAAAACAAAAAATAAAAAAGTCCTACATCTTAAAACAAAAAACAATAATGTGTTCCTTTTAGGTATTTACTTTCAAATCAAGCTCGAAGAAGCGTAACAGATCTCATGCCAATGATTGGAGCACGCTTTTATACGCAATTAGATGCTGCTCAACTTAGGTCTGACGTACTCGAGAACGAACTTGCCAAGGAATTAGAAAATGGAAGATTATTTAAGCTACTCGTTAAATTGGCTACCATCAATGAAAGACCTGAATTGAATATGGAACCTACTTGGGCAGAAACTGGCGATAGATACATGCTCAAATTATTTAGGGATTATGTTTTCCATCAAGTAGCTGCCGATGGAAGACCTTGGTTAGACATGGCACATGTTGTCTCTTGCTTAAACAAGCTTGACTCTGGATCTCATGATAAGGTATACATTCATTAATTTTCTATTAATATAGGATAAAATATATTTATATGTATATACTTATATATATAATTTTATAATAACACTATAGGCTTGTTTAATTTCATTGTAGATATGCTTGATGTCACGAGACGAACAAAGTGTATTAGTTGTAAGTTATGCAGAGTTGCGACAATGTTTGGAAACTTCGTTTGGTGAATTGGTACAATCGACAAAAGATGCTGTCTAGGTCAATGATCTTTTCTTATTGGCCAGATACATACTCCGAACCATAAATGTGATATCACCACTTAGCGGTACTATCATTTTAAACTTTATAAATATATTTAAGAGAAAAGTGTGCGAATACGACAGAGTCATGTGACGATATAAAAGAATGATCCAGTATGTAAACATGATTTCAAAAGTCGAATCTGTAGACGGATATTTCTTCTCAATTATATTACATCTAACATAAATAGGCAAGAGGGAATCATGTGATAAAATGTAAATTGGTAAAGGTTTGAATTTGCTGTGGAAATCCATTATGGTACTATACAAAACAAAACTGTACACACAACTTAATAATGCAAGAAAAAACAAGTCTTAAGATATCTTAAGAAAACACCTAAAACACTTGGTGTGTAATAGGTTTAGAGACCTTAGTCTTTAGGATACAGCTGGTAAGCATTAATTTTGAAATAAATGTTTATTTTTGAAAGCAATCTTAACCTATGTTGTGTAATTATTTCACAGAATACAAATTAGTTTATTGACAATCATCGAAACTAGTTTAGTTTCTTATCGATCCTTTAAAACGTTCTTGAACCGATTAAAAAAATCTAACAGAGTTTTGTTAAGTAAAGAACTTTTATCCTTAGTCCCGTTTCTTTCCTCTTAGATCACTCAAACTTGATCTCATTTCCTTCGTACAATTGTACATATGTATGTATGTATGTATGTATATATGTAAAAAAAGGGGTACTTATATTGGTGTCATGGTTGATCATGAAATTCGAAGGAATGATCAAGAAGCAGACGCGTTAACCGAGTCAACTGTTGGATCATCGTTCTTCACTTAAATTGTCTTAATGCTTCTCGTGATTTATTCCCCCACGCTTTGCCATTTTTTGTCACAATCATCTTATCGTGAATTGAACTAACATAAGATGAAAGAATTGGCTAAGATGGTCCATGGAACTTGTGCATCTCTATAACTTCCAAAATATGCATTGCAGGATTAAATTTTGTATAGAAAAGTTGCATGGTTTAAAGTGATGCATTATATGGTCCATTTATTTATTTTTTTTTTTATGGAAGAATATCAAATTCTGATTAAAAAAGTATCGAGCTTTAATAAACTTCATAATTAACGAGTAATTTTTCAATTGTATTTCTTGAAATATTTTTTTAATATCAATTATGATAAAAGATCGAATCTTCCAACTTTTAATTAAAAATATCCAACAATATTTCTCCATAAAATAAAAATATGAATAATTACAATTTATAATATACGGGACGATATTTGAATGTACAAAGTTTATTTATTAAGTTTCATAAAAATTTCATTAAATTTAATCTCTCCCTGTTATAAGTCTTAATATTAAAAAATAAGAAAATAATAAGACCTATATAATATAAATCTCAAAGTAAAATGATAAGCAATAGATAAAGAAGGAGTGATAAAAATAGATATTTTGTTCTTCTTTCTCTTTCTCTCTTTCTCTTTCTCTCTCTCTGTCTCTTATGGCGTAAATGCGTATCGTTAAATGAACCGAACCAGGGGGAGAGATGAATTCGGTGGTGGGTTTTCAGTAGACGCTTGGTAGTAAGGTCTAGGTTGTGAGTCGCTTTTCATGATGATGATGATGATGATGATAATGATGATGATGATGATGATGGTGTATGGTGGTGGCGTTGCCTGTTAAGAAACAGCGCAGTCGCATTAGGTCTTTGGTAGTCGTCGTCGGTGGTGGAGAGTTCGTTTGTGTCGTCGGTCCAGGTACGGGGAACAGCAGAAGACAGAAGGACAAAGACGTGCGCGCGAAACGTGAACCAATGACAATTAAAAATCAAGAATAAAAATTCAAGGAAGAAACGAATGAGATTAATTAATCTATCCGATTAATTTAAAATAACAAACCAAAGAAGAGAGAAGAAGAGATATATAATAAATAAATAAATAAATAAATAAATATACAAACACAGACCATAAAAAAAAAATAAAAATAAAAATCTACCACCACAAAACAGCGTCTGCCAGATTGAGAAAAGAAAGTGAAAGAGAGAGAGAGAGAAAGAGAGAAGTCAAACTCGTATCACCGGTTCCGTCTTTCGAGGAAGATCGACGCAACTCGAGGTAAGTTATTTAAAAATTAAAAATAAAAAAACAAAAATATTATTTTTAATTATTTAAATATAAAAATCTACTGTTGGAATGTTTTTCTATAATATTTTGTTTTTATTAGATTTTTAAAAATGTAGAGTAAGTTAGAAAGAGAGAGAAAGAGAGAGAAATTGTAGCAACGCTAGTCCTTGATGATGGAGGGTGATAATGGTGGAATAAAGAGATGAAAGAGGGAGGAGTTTCTTAGAGGATGAGAAGATAATCGTGGTTGTTTTCCTGAATGCAAAATCGGCTGGAGTTAGCTTGTTCCTTACGCATCGTTCGCGTTGTCCATTGATTTTCCGCCGGCAAGACCCGCCCCATAAGAGAAGCATATTATACTCTCTCTCTCTCTCTCTCTCTCTCTCCTCTCACACACACATACACACACTCTCTCTTACTCTCTTTTATATATAAATATATATAATATACTCTTTACGGTATAGAAAAGTATCTCTTATCTGTTCGTACTATCACCTCCTTTAAAGATGACTTTATTACGAAGATAATCGAATAAAATGCATACTTCAATTTAAATATCCAGGGAATATAAATTCGATTTACCCCCATCCTATTCGAAAATCACCTTTAAACTGGCTCGTGTTGTCACACATCTGAAAGTTCTTTTATCGAGTATTGTTGATAACAAATAGAATTTACCTCTTTTTAAAGTCGCATATAAACAACATTCAATAAATGTATTTTCGTAGAGGAGAATGACACTCGTTTATTTTAAGTATAAACTTAAAATAAAAGAAAAATCTAATAAGCGTAACTGTGCGTACGATTTTTTTTGTTAAGGGGGAAACATTAAAAATAATCTCTAATGATAAAAGGAAACCGGAAAGAATTGATAAAATTTGACTTTTTTGTTCTCGTATCATTCTGTATTTCTCTTTTCCTTTATTTTTCTCTTGCACGTAAAAAGTTAACGAAATAACGTGTTTTTAAATGTATACCGGGAACATTATCCACAATTTCGAGACGTCTATTTCCATGTTTCTATTCGAATGTTGCGAACTGCAAAGCGAAAACGTTGATTCGTACTACGAGTTTCTAGTTTTGGACTTTTCTATCTCTCTATCTCTATCTCTCTCTCTCTTTTTAATTATACTCTCTTTTTTTTTCTCTTTTTAATCCAGTTTCGAACAGAGTAGTTACGTGAACATTTTCACATACGTACATTAGTTTAAAAGACTTTTTATTATTTTTTATTTGTTCGTTTGTTATTTTATGAAAGCATATCATACTATATATATATATGCAGCAAAAAATGTTAGAAGAGAATATATTGGGCTGATGGAAAAAGAATGTCGGATTTTCCATATTGAGTTGTGACCAAAAATCCGACATTTTTTTTCCACCAACTCGATATATGTATATGTAGTGATTGGGACGCGACAAAATCCGGTCGTCGACAAATTGCGGACGGTATTTATCGTCCTCGTCCTCGTCGTCGTAGTCGTCGTTGTAGTCATCGTTGTAGTCGTTCGTAGTCGAGGGCGGCTCGAGTTACACGAGGGCAAATTGTTGGTAAATTGCTGGCAATACTTGTTATCGCTGAGAGAGACAGAGAGAGAGAGAGGATCCAGTTAAGTTCGTGCAAATTGTTAAAGAGAAAGAGAGAGAGAGAGGTTGAGAGAGAGAAAAAGAGAAACCAGACAGAAATAAATATACATATATCTTATATATATATATATATGTATATGTATATAGAAAGAAAGAGAGAGAGAGAGTTAAGTTCCTGGAGTTTCCTACCATTAACATGGATAATCTCGAAAATGCAACAATATCCGGCTCTTTGTAGCTCTCGATCGTACCTAATTGAGCTATTCACTAGAACTATCTCTTTCTTTCTCTCTCTCTCTCTGAAAAACATTTCGAATATATCTTAAACCGTGATCTCTCGATCATTTATAAATATCTAACGATTGAATTCTAATTGACAAATATATATAAACGAAAACGAACAAATACAAATATTAGATTGTGCAAGTACGAAAGATAAGTACGAAGAGAAAATTTCAATTCAATTATGTGTATTTTTTTTCCATTTCATACTTGACTATCTAATAAATATCTTACCGATACTACACAACGATAACACTAATTTATTTTATTTTAATTTAATTAAATTTTATTTCTTTTGATAAACTCCTCTCATCATTTTGTATCCTCCTTTTGATCATCGTTTAAATGAAATGATAACACGCATGAGAATCTGTTTGTTTCTGTGTGTGTGTGTATGTGTATCGATCACGATCAAATAATCATCCCCTTTATTCTCGTCTCATTAAAGACTTAAATACAATTAATGTTAATGGGGTTTTCGACTAGAATGACGTCATTTCAACTCTTAACTCGACTTACTCATATAATATACGCATTATACGTAGGACGAATGGTAATTCTCTCTCTCTCTCTTTCTCTCTTATTAGAGTTATTCTATTTGAAGATAGTGTGGAGGGATAGTTGTTTAAAGAACGAAGATAACACCAAAGTTTAGTCTATTTTACTTTGCTTTGAATGATCCTCTTTGCTTTTCTACATTCGTATCTCTTTAAAACGTTAAACATGTAAACTGCATATATGTACATA
Organism: Mischocyttarus mexicanus; assembly: GCA_023678845.1. Classification (NCBI taxonomy): domain Eukaryota; kingdom Metazoa; phylum Arthropoda; class Insecta; order Hymenoptera; family Vespidae; genus Mischocyttarus; species Mischocyttarus mexicanus. The sequence goes on from JACGTP010000094.1 coordinate 78,400, forward strand.
CATGTATATACACATATACGTAGCAGCAACAGCAACAGCATCAGCAATAGCATCAGCATCAGCATCAGCTAGCGCGTTCATTCGGCCAGAAATTCGCGGGAAGCTTCGATCTAGCCAGGTTAACGCAATTCTACGATGTAATTTAATCAACCTCGTTAAACGAGACACCTCGAATCGAAGCAAGTTTCAATTTCCTCTTCTATCTCTCTCTCTCTCTCTTCTCTCTCTCTCTTTCGTGTTTCAAACGAATGCTTCCATTTCAATTAGAAATTCATTACAATCAATCAAATCTTCTTCGGGAACAAGTGACTTATTGTTTTGTTATCAATCAAACTTTTGCAATGTCAAAATAACGATTATTACTAATTTATTATTATTGTTATTATTATTATTATTATTCGTTTAAATAGGAATTTAATCGATAGGGGTCGAGTTCGCGAAACTGCGTTTCTCGATACGAAAAGACCCCAGCAATCTCTCTTTCTCTCTTTTTTTCTCTTTCTCTCCCTTTTGCTGCATCCTATCTATTTCTTTTTCTTCTTCGGTTCTTTTCGAGTCTATACGAAACGGGCATCTGAAAAATCAGGTCAGTGCACATCGTCACAAAGAGTCTGCCGCTTTTGTGACGTAGTGAATATATAGCAGAGCCGAGGGTAATTTCGTAACACACTGTATATAATTGCTTTCTCGAGTTGAGTCAAGTCGATTCCGCTTCCTTGATTATATTCGATCAAAATCTAGTTTCTTTATTGTCACGTATGAAATGAAAATTGAATTGAAAATTCAATAAATAAAAAAAAAGGTAAAAAAGAGAAAATCAAACTCGTGATTAAATTCGTGGGATCCGAATTTACAATCCTCAGGGTGGATGGGAGGTGGTGTGAAGCGTCTTTCATCCGGCACAATAGCTTGGAAATTTTAGATATAAAAAGAAAAATATTCGAAGATAATAATAATAATAATATCGACCGCGTACGAGCAATTTTTCTTCTTTTTTTTTTCCTGTTTCAAAAAATACCTTTGACCCGGGGAGAGAGTCCATTTGAAAAATTCCAAAAACTAATCGTCAAAGAATTTCCCCTCTTTTTGCTAGTCGTCAGTACAGTGCAGTGCAGTGTAGTGCAGTGCAGTGCAGTGGAATGGAGTACTGATGTTGGTGCCGGTGCATGAGGCTCGTTCGGACACAGAATTCCTCTGAGCTGGTTGCTATTTCTTTGACCTCGTATCCTCCCGTTCTGCTTTTCGATCGTAAAGCAACATTCTCTCCTTTTGCCCTTTCGTAGGCACCATTTTTTCTCTCTCTCTCTCTTTCTCTCTCTCTATTCCTTTAAAATCGTCATTTTGCATATGTATTATATACACATGTGACGTCCCGTCACGATTTTCCATATTATTTTATCGCAGTAATACAACTAAACTACGAGTGACATTACTTCCAGTGGATTATATTAGGTTGTCAAACATTTACCATTATTATTAGCGTTGTCAAGTATGAAATGGAGAAAAAAAATGCACATAATTGAATTGAAATTTGTTCCATTTCATACTTGACAGCCTAATATATAGCTGGAACTGTGAACATGTGTTTGGGACAAGCGTATCGACATAAAAAAAAAAGAAAAAAAAGAAAACGAAAATCGATTCTCTGGGATTCCGCGAAATTACAAAGGTCACCTTACTTTTTGATCACATCTCGTATATATGTACCTGTCTATATGTGTAGGTATTAACACGAAAACGTGCAATATGACTTTGCTTTTGACTGCAAATAAACGTGTTCTCGATTTTCCCTCTTTTTCTCTCTCTTCTTCCTATTTGTCAACGTCTACTCAATTTTCGTCAAAAAGAAAATAATGGATACGTTGTTAACGATATATAAATACACATATATGTACTGTTAACTCTTTGTTCCACGGTGTGATTAATAATGTTCCACCTTTTTGATGCATAGTAATGCATGGGTGAGACATTTTTAAATCTACCTCGAAATATTCTAACTAACACCAACACCAACACCAACCAAATATATTAACTTATTATCAAATAATAATAATAATGGTAAATGTGTTTGGTATAATTTGATATTTTATTTTTTACAAAGTTATTATAAAATCTAATTATTAATGAGATGAAAATTAGTAGTAAATATATGTATATATATATATATTTATTTCTTTTATACTATTTTAGAATTGTTAACGTTTCTCGTTAACAATGTGTTAATCGACAAGTTGATGATGATATTATTCAGCATTCATGACCATTCTAGCGCATAGAAAGAACCTAATTTCGATGTCGTCTGCCTCGTTAGCGAGTCCTTATTCGTGAATTTAAAAAAGTAATGTGAATGAATGGGTAAGAGAGAGAGAACTCGTTATAACTGTAATATTTCGATGAGAAGGAAAGCAATTTACAGCAATCAAGGCTTCCAATTATTTTTCGTATAATATTTAGATCGAGTAAAATATAAAGTAGTCCGTGTTATTATAGGAATGATAAGGTGTGACGTGAAGATGACAAAAAAGAAATAAACTACCAATTAAAAATAATATTTATATGTAATAAGTGTAATGATGATTTTTTGTAGAAACGTAAGAAAAAAAAAGAAATATTATTTCCTGCCACTCGTTTCTGGTGGTCACTTTGAATGCATCTGCATACAAAGAAACGTTGTTAGAATATATAATATTTAGTTGGTAATATCGAGTTTCCTTTTTCGTGTCCTTATTTTTTTTCTTTTCGACCAAAAGTCATGAATAATTGATACGCGAATGAATAACAAAAGTGTACTTGTTCGTTACCGTTATTTGGAATACCTGCAATCACTTGTCTTGGTTTTCTTTTTTTTCTTTATAGTTTTTAATTCAGAAATTTCAACGAAGAAGAAGAAGAAGAAGAAGAAGGATTATCTCGTATTTTTAAAATTTTGATTTAATCTTTCATTTAATTAACAACAGATTAATCGACGTTTTATAATTTAAATATCATCCCATCAATTGGTTTTAAAAATTGTATTATTTTTATTACAAAATATAAAGAATCTAATTTTACGAAGTCTTTGTACGAAGTTAGATGTAAATTTGACAAGAATTAAAGTTGGGAGAAGAAGAAGTGGTGAGGGAGGAAATGAAAGATAAATAGATAGATGGATGGGATGTGTTGATAAATAGAAAAAAAAAAAGAACAAGTGAAAATAAGGGAAGATAAGTAAAGTGGAGCATTAATACAAAGACTCGACAGAAATACTTGGTTGGTTGTACGGGGTTTCAGGAGGGGAGTGAAGGGGAAGTAATCGACATATCCAAGTAAGGGGACATTGCTCTTATATTCGAATATTATACATGTGTACCATTCATTTCGAAACTATCCTCTATGCGGAGGTTTCGACGTCCGCTGATAAGAAAAAGACGATAAAAAGAACAACGTATTTGTATGTAAACGTTAAAATTACTTTGTTAAAAAAGAAATTAAGAATTCGTAAAAAAATGATCGGTTGAACCTTAAAAATTAAAATCCCCCTAACTAAATTAATTCAATGTAATCTTGACAATGGTTGTTGTTTCAACATTGTATGGAATGCATTTAGTATTCAAATGTAATTCATGAAATATCTCGAAACAAGAAGTGTATGATTTAGATCACTTTCATAATTATGAGCACATATAGAGTATTCCTTGATTATTCTAACTTAAAATAAAAATATAGAAAAAGAGAAAAAAAGAAAGGATTTTTGTTGATACGTGGATTTATTTTATCGATTTCGACGATATTTATATAAAAATCGTATTTTGTCGAAAATATAGTACCGACAGAAGGGACATATTTATTTTCTCTCTCTCTCTCTCTCTATATATATATATTATATTTATACACATATGTATCGAAGACAGCAGAGCGATAACATTTGAGCAAGCAAACAAATCAATCCGTTCGGATTCGAAGCGGAATTGAATATAGGCTCGAACCGGTCGTACTTCATTAGCCAGCAGCGTGTTCTGTTATGTCAACTCTCGATAAATCAAAAATATCGAATTTGAAAAGTCAATTCTAACGAATAGACGAGTACCAGATTGTCAATCGTATAATATTTATATATTAGGTTGTCAAGTATGAAATGGAACAAAAAAATGCTGTTTTTCGTTTAATCTAAATCTAATCTTACTCTTATTATTCTTGGAATCTGTGTAAACTAAAAAACCAATATATCTACACATATGTTTATACACAGACAAGATAGTCCCCTCTCCAGAGAAGAGAATCTTATAAAAATATACTTTCGAGACTTAAACTATTTAAGGAATTTTTCTAATTAAATCAAACTTTATATCCCATTTTTCACGTTTTAAATAGATTTTTGTGTTCTTACTTGTGCTTATCCATAAGTTCTATTGTTTTTTTTTATTTCTAATTAAATAAATAACTTTTTTCTTCTTTGAATTGTTAAAAGAACAAAATTTTACATACGAACGAGGTGTATCGTTTTCTGGAAACATTTTAAAACATTTTATTCTTCCACTCTCTCTTTCTCTCCCTTTCTATATTTTTGAAATACTAAAAATATAACATTCGTGTGATACAAAAATAAAAGGAACTCCACCGTGAAATTAACAACAAGAAAAAAATAATATAGAAATAAATAAATAAAAAGACTCAAGTATAAAAATAAAATAGAAAAGATATTCTATTTTTGAGGTTTATTTTTTGAAAGATTTTTTTTACCTCTAACCGTCTCTTATAGGATAAAAAGTTAGAAGTCTTGTCGAGGTTTTGAAGCTGGTTGACGAAGAAAAAAAAAAGAAAAAAAGAAAAGAGAGAGGGAAAGGGAGAGGGAGAAAAAAAATACACGTGCGTGACATAAAAACCAGATCTTACCCATCCAGATGATCATCGTGAGATTAACTTTTTCCTTCCCATCGAAAGATCTCAACATCTAATCTCATGAGAACCTTCGAGGAAGATTATTATTTTAGAATCTAGCATGTGTTTCCAGCATAGTCACTACTCCTACTTCTTCCTCCCTCTACCACCATAATCTATCTTTCTATTTATGTCTCTCTCTTTCTCTTTCTATCTCTAAGAAAAACGTTGAAGTTTTTGAGATATACGAGCTCATAAAATATCCCCGTATTTCTTTAAATATATTTTTTATCTCTTTTAAACTCTTATTTTTATTTAGAATGCTATTTTACTGTCTCTTCTTTTTTTTTTTTGTTTTTTACTAAATACAAATATATTATAATACTTTTTAGTAGATAGATAAGAATAAAAATCAAAATAATTTTATTAAAAAAGTTTTAAACGAAATTTTGAAAGACGATATGACCATTGTTCAAAGTTACAATGTAATATGGAACCTCACTGATACACGTACCCCACGGCCTTTCATCTCTTTCTCTCTCTCTCTCTCTTTCTCTTCTGACAAACAAGGAAAAAGCTCGCTAATCGGGCCGAGTTAATCGCTCCAACTGTTACGGAAATGCGAGAACGATTACGACGAGCTTCTCTTTTCTGCGAATCGAAAACAACGAGGTCGAATGAACATTATTTCTCTCCCACATACACACACACACACACACATATGCCTTGCATAGAAACCATGGAAACATATTAGGTTGATTGATAGGGTTTCGAGTAAAAAAGAAATCCATTATCTTTAAAGTTTATTCTCGATAGAAGCAGATCAAATTTGAAGAAGTGGACAAAATATTGTGTGGAGGAATCGTTTAATTACCATTAGAGAAATTGCTGATGATATTAGCATCCCGTTTGGTTCGTGCCAAGCGATTTTAACGAATATTTTGAGAATGAGAAGAGTGTCAGCGAAATTAGTTTCGAAACTGTTTAATCTTGACGAAAAGAATCATCGTACGAGTATCGCTCAGGAGTTGTTGAATGACGTTAATGATGATCCTGATTTGCTCAAAAGGACATGTTAAAATATGTTTTGGAACGAGTGTACCAAACATAAAAAAAAAAAACAAAAAGAAAATCGACTGTAGGAGTATCCTGCAAAGTTCAAAAAGTCACCTTACTTTTTGATCAGATCCTGTACATCACACTAGAGGATTTAAAGTACGAGAAAAAATTTTTAATAAACTGGCGCGTTAACTAACTGCACCTGCTGCTGCACTTCTACGAATCTCTTTTTAGGAAGTCGCCGCATAGCGAAGGAGTTCTTCGCAATGATTGCATTCTTAAGAAGAAGTGAAGAATGCAAAAGGGTGATGAAGAAAAGAGAAGATGAGAAGAATGGACCACGAATATTAACTTGAAACAAACGACGATAAGGAGACGAAAGAAGCGAAAATTAAAGTACTTTGAAGACTTTTAAAAAGCACGGTGGGCAAAAGGGGTTGGCGAGAGTGGTGGAAGTGAGGTGAGGTGTACTGGCTTGGAAAATGAGCGAACTACGTTCTTTTTATTTCTCTCTTTTCGAGTTAAATAGTCCTAGCCTTTCTTTTGGCAATATTAGATCTCGACTTACTTTTGTTTCTGGTATTTTCGTGAATGAAGAAAATAGTGGAGGGTGACGGTGAGGGTGGCGAGAGTCCGGGGGTTGGTTAAAAGAACGAATGGGAAATAAACAAAAGAATAAGACAAATGATTGTTAAATAGAAAGAAAGAAACACCGTGCGAAATCGTTTTTTCTCCAACGAAAGGGCGGTGGTGAAATAGGGGATGAAGAAATGGGGTCAGGAAAGTTGGAAAAAAGTTATTGAAAAAATAATTTTATACGATTTTTACTTTTTTAACGTCGATTCCTCTTGGGTTTCCTCGCTACTGATGGGCTGGAAAAGGAAGGGGGATCACAAATCTCGTCGATAACTGAAACGGGATCACATCGGTGGATGAGGGGTAGGGAACGAATGAAGTTACTGTAATAAAAACAAATTAAATATAAAAAAAAGAAGAAGAAGAAGAAAACTATGGACTTTTTCTTCTTCTGTTTTAATTCCTTTTTTTTTCCCCTTTTTCGTCGTTTGTTGCACGAGCAGTGCAGTGTGCAGTGCACAGAGCACGTAGCGTGTTCTCATTTTCTCTAACAAGTCCGGTTGACTAAAAATGTGGGTTAAAGGTGAAAAAGGCTAGGGACTAATTTATTCTTATGAAACGTTAGCAGAGAACGTGATAGTACCCCTCCCCTTCCCTCTATTCCCACCCTTTTCTTTTTATGTTCATTTATATTGGTCTCTGCTTCTATATATGTGTATGTACGTGTGTATGTATACATACATACATACATATACGATATACTTGGGATTAAAAGGAGTTAAAGCTCGAATAAGTATGTTATTAGGTTGTCATGGAACAAATTTCAATTCAATTATATGTGCATTTTTGTTGCTCTATTTCATACTTGACAATCTAATATATATAATAATATTCGTACAATCGGTTGTAATCTTTTCAAATAAAAATCTTCTCGACGTTATAACGAGAAGGAGGAGGAGGAGGATTCGTCCTGACTAAAATAAATTTAACCAATAAGAAGCAAAGAAACATTTCCTCTCTCATAGTAAAACGACATATGTACCCACTTTCGGCATCATTTTCTCGCCCTCGCACTTCCCTATTAATTAGTTACATACATTTTATGTAATCATCTCATGCCTACATTGATATACATATATATATATATATATATATATATATATATATATATGTATATGCATATAAGCCAAGATTTTATTTCCCTAATGCATTCAAGGTCTTTGAAATAATTTGAACGTTGATATATGTACAGTAGAAACTTGATTTCGTTTCGTTCTCCAAAGTATCGTCCCCTCAAAGCGTCTCCCCTTCCCCATAAGATTTCATCTATAGGAAATGATGGGAATATAACGATGAGAGAGGGCATATTTATATGTGATGGACAATCCATGTGTGATGTAGGTAACATAATCTCAAAAGTACTATAATACGTCAATGAGAAAACACAATAGAAAATTGATAAAGTATAGATAAATATAAGTGCTGATGCTTAATAATGTAAAGTTTAAAAATAATATATGTAGAATTTAATTATAATATTTAAATAATATTAAGAATTAATTAAAATTTAATTAGAATCGTTTATTATTAAATTTTTTCAAATAATTATGACTTATATGTTTTACAAAAAGAATTACAAAAAACAAAAGAAAATAGTATAAAACTCGATATTATCTTGATTTCTTTTTTGTTAAATTCTCTCGACAAAGAGAATCAGAGAAAAAGAGAAAAAGAGAGAAAAGGATGTTGCGAATATTCGTGGAGGTAAAATAATTATAGCACTGCTAATTAAAGGGCAATATTTAAAAATGCTTTGTATCTTTTTTTTTATATCATTTTGAGTTGTCTTTTCTACACATTAATGTGTTATATCTTTTTGTTTCTTTGTTTCATGAACGAACGAACAAACTTAATAAATTAATCACCATCAGTCGACAGAATGAAGCTGTGGTGGAGTTTAGCGTTGGTCCTTGTAGCCGCTTCGATGTTTTTAAGCACCGTCAGAACAGAATCCGTGCTTTGGGAGGAAGATGACAAGGAGATACTTGTACGAACCGTACGTGGTACCAAGGAACGAGGTATGAAGCATTAACTTTAATTAACTTAATTATTCGTTTCGTAGAGAAAGAGGTAAAGTAAAAGAAAGAAGAGTAGAGAAGAGAAGAGAAATGTTGTTCCCTTGAGATTTCCCTTGAAATATTCAATTTAGTCTTTTCATTTTCCCTACTATGCCTCTGAGTGTTCTCTCAAAGATTATATATATGTGTATGTATGTATGTATATACAGACAGTTCCTTTTGAATTAATCATAATCTGAAGAAAATTTAATCCTTATTGTAAGCAGGAGTAATACTCCTAATTTACATCTTTATTCATATTTATAAACATTTCTACGAGTTAATATATTAGGTTTGCACACATAATTGAATTGAAAATTTGCTTTATTTTATACTTGATAAAACTAATATTTTTTTTAACGACTTGCATTTTTATATTCATATTTTTTCTATATAATATTGAAAAGAATAATGAATTTCTCTTTACCTACCAAAACTAAATATTTAAACGATAAACATTATTTACAAGTTAGATTATTTTCGAACGAATAATAAAGGTTTCAAATATTCCCGTCATTGTATATTTAAAAAGATAATTCGTTATCTCTTTGTATGTTTGTTAATATCGTCATTCAATATCAATTGGCAATTAATCACGCAGTTATGATATCATACTTTTTTCGTCGTTTCCAAATAATCCAAATACGCCAAATAAATAGTAGAAACGCGTTTTAAAAATATCTTTTTCGTCGTTTTGAATCATTACGAAAACACGCGTGCAAATTTCTTACCTTAGTTCGACGCGAAACGATAAAAGGTTTATTACACATTTAACTTCATTTAAATGAGAATGACACAAAATGGAGAAAAAGATAGAAAAATAAATACAAAGAAAGAGGGAGAAAGAGAAAGAAACAGAGAAAGAAAGAAAAAAGGAAGAAGAACCAAGGTAAAGAATAAATGTAAGACTCTTAAAACGTATTTTCTCTCTCTCTCTCTCTCTCTCTCTCTCTCTTTATACATACTACTACCTATACATACATAAGCATATATACGTTGGGACTCTCGAGAAAGAGACTGCTTGAAAGCCCTCTTTGTACATCATCGTTCTTTCTCTCCCAACTCCCTTTTCTATTTCCCCCACTCTTTCTACTCCCTCTCCCGTCGCCATCATCCTCCTCTGCATTTTCTTTTTTTTCTTTTCTCAAAGAACGAGAAAGAAAAATGTAGTTGCTGGAATATCATTCAAGTGGGGGAGGGAAAAAAAGAACAAAAAAAAAAAGAAAGAAAAAAGAAATAATCCTGATATCTCAAATATTCTCCTTATTCTCCCTCCTTCTTCTTCTTCTCTTCTTCTCATCTTCTCATCTTCATTCTTCGTCTCTCTCTCTCTCTCACTCTTATTTCTATTCTACTAAAAGAGCTTCTTCTTCCATGACCGCAAAAGCTCCTCTCTCTGTGCTTAATCGATCGAGGTACACTGTTGTGCCGCATCGAGCCTTCGGGTATATAAACATATCAATGCCTCCTCCTCTCTCTTCTTATCCATTCCTCTCCTTCTCCTCTCTCTCTCTCTCTCTCTCTCTCTATCACCCTATTTCATGTTTTTTTACACCAGCCAAAGCTCGATCCATCGGAAATCGAAGAGTCTTTCGAGATAATAGAAAATAAGAGGTTTACGTTCGTGTTGATGACGGAGATGAGATAAACCCATTCTAAATAAGAATCCTTTATAATTGATACGATGTTCTACATGATTCTTATATTATGCGGTACGTGATTATTTGATACCGTGATTTAGATTATTTTCTATATAATATACAATTTTACAATGTTAAATAAGATAGATAACAAAATATATATCACAGTATTAATAATACGAATAATAGTAATATTCGTAACAGTTAATAAACCATAAGAAGATTTACTTATAAGGTTTTCCCCTACCAAAAATCGTCTAACGCGCCTAATAAATAATATGACCAAAATTTGAAAACGAATTAGCATCGATCGAATCGGTGAACCACCAATGTTGAAGAGAGTGTAATTATCGATAACACAATAAAACCACGAAGTTGAACAGATTCGTTCGTTCGTTCATTCGCAATTAAGGGCACCTTGGTTATTCAGTCTCCTTGGTCAGCATCGTTGCAATACCACATTGCTATACCACGTTAACTCTTCCAAGTTTCTCTCTATCCACTTGATCATCCATCCTACCCCCCCGCACTTGCCAATTATCTCTATTGACGTTTTACATCTCTGATGCAGCATCCGGCAGCAACGCGGCTTCGTGCAGATACGTTAAGGGTCAATGGTCGGAGTGTGATTCAAAAACCAACACTCGTTCCCGAACTCTTAATCTTAAAAAGGGTGACAAATCTTGCGAACAAACCAAGACTATTCAGAAGAAATGCAAGAAAGGTAAAGACAAAATAGAGCTAATATATTGTTTCTTTATCATGAATGTAAAATTTTATTTCAAAAGAATAATAATAATACAACAGTGCTTTTATGATCTTATGATTATTACAGCGTGCCGGTACGAAAAGGGCACATGGAACGGATGCGTAAATCAGCTATCGACGAGAGTTGACATTTTGAAGGCAAACAGTGATCCAACATGCGAGAAGACGCGTTCGGTTTCGAAGAGGTGTAAGTCTGAAACCAATACCAAGAAATCTGCCAAAGGAGGTATACATATTTAATATCTTTCCTCTTTTTTTTGTGTTTTCTAATAAAACAAGCACACACACACACACATATACAATTAATGAAAATAACTAATAATAAATCCAATTGTCGAAGAATATTTAATTATTTATTATAAGCTGATATAAATATGATTAATTAGATTACATTTTTGTATATTCTCAAAATAAAGCAAGGAATAAACACGAAAAGAAAGAGAGAGAGAGAGAGTGAGAAAGAGGAGGGGAAAAGAAGAGAAGAAGGTGGAAGATAAAGTCGAAAAACAGATTTTATCAGGGACAAGTGTAACCCAGAGGATTCGGCGTTCAGTTTGACTTGATGGAGATGATGCTGAGAGTAGCAACACCCACATCGATAACGAAAGGGGGACCCTTTCTCTCTTCCATTCTCTCTCTCTCTCTCTTTCATCGAGTGTACTCGATGTCGACATTGAAAGAGTTAAAGATAGCTTCTTGAAATGTCTCTATGGGGTCATGGACAGAATCGAGCAACGACAAACCCGATGCGCAAAAGGCCTCCTCTCCTATTAAACATGATAAAGCCTTCTCTTTCTATTTAATATTATTTCATGCATTAATATTTAATATTTGATTAATCTTTTTCTTTTTTTTTATTACAGGCGAACGATCGAACAAGAAGTCGAGCAAGCAGTAAAGAAAAAAGAAAAGAAAAGAAAAAGTAATTTTTTCCTTTTAAACGTAAACGTGTCCCTTTGTAAAACACATGAATAATGACGATCAGCAAAAATCCAACACCAACGGGCAACGAACAAAAAATAAAATGTATTCTTGAGTTTTATCTTCGACGGTACCATTTAGAGAGAGATAATATGTTTCATTAAAACGAATTGTCGTTTGTATTATTGATAAATCGCGAGTATACTTACTACGATCGGAGACATTTTCGTCGATCTATAGAAATAATAATAATAAGAATAATATGAATAATAATAATATGAATAATAATAATAAGAATAATAATATGAATAATAATAATAATAATAATAATAATAACAATAAATGAAATAAAATATTAATAAATGAATAAATAATCGTTTCTGTGTATAGGGGTTGTGCGTTAAGTAACAAAACAAAATCAAAACAAAATCAAAACAAAATCAAAATCAAAAAAATAAACCAAACCCTAGAGAAAAACATATTTTTTTTCTTGAAGAAACACGCATCATTCGTTGATTGGACCTTAAAAAAAAAATTGATTAACATAATAATACATGGATTATATCTTCTTTTAAACAACACTCATGCGTAAGAATTGAAAAAAAGAAAAATAATCAACTCTTGTTTTAGAGTTAGTAAAGAATTATTATTATTATTATATTGATAATAATCCGTGTCGAGATCGTATATTGATACTACTTGCTTCTATTAAATATATTATATTTAATATTAATTCTTCCATTTACGTGGCCAAATCTTCTGACTCGTTGAGATCTATTTTAAATATATTAGATTTCATACTTGACAATGTACGTATAAAATGATATATTCTTTTCTTTCGAAATCTCGTTTATCTTTTCTTTTCTGCAAATAATTTAAATGTAATAAAAAATATATGTGAAATTAGCCGTAAATCATCCCAGATGAGTCCATAAGTTTTTAAATATAATTATAAAAATGAATTTATCTCTATCTTGTTTGTATCTTTTCGTTATATTATAGTTTGAGAAAAAGAAGAAAAAAAGAAAAAATATATTAAAAATAATAAAAAAAAAAGGAAATCAAAAAATACAAAAAAGAAAAAAAAAAAAACAGGAAAAATATCCTTTTTATCTCTATAAATGGAAAAAAAAAAAATAACTCTTGCTAAAGATACAAGAATAAAATAATATAAAATAAAATAAAAGCCGATGAGCACGAAAATCAAATGGATATATAAACATATTATTATTATTATTACCATTGTCTCGAAAAGTTTCATAATTTACGGAGGTAGCATCTCTCACAATCAACCATTAAAACCATGTTTGTCTTTTTCGAAGTCAAGAATGGTACCCAAGAATTATAACAAAACATTGTTTATCAAAACATTATTATCCAAAGTGGAGTGATTGTGAGATCGATCTTAACTGTTTTTTTCAATCTAAATGTGGTATACAAAAATTTGTCGATAACGAAAGAACAACAATAGCAAGAAAAATTAGAAGAGGAGGAGAAGGAGGATGATGATGATGAAGAAGAAGAAAATAAATAAATTGATTAATTAAAAATCAAGTACGCCGCGCCTTTTAGGAAAGATTTTTCGTGCCCCTCGATTGCTATTAGATTGTGTCAAGTATGAAATGGAGTAAATTTCAATTCAAATTCATACTTGATAAGCTAATATATAAAAGTATATCGAGGATAAACCAAGCATGATATCAAGGAATCGTAGTTTATATCGTCTAGATTACGTATATACACCTACCTACTCCTCTACCCTTGCCCCCATATCATTCGTGATGATTAAAAATAGAATTTATTAAAATAACGTAGGATTTTTAGATAAACGTCATAAGCATAAAAACTTTCTTCTCTGTAGACTCATTATTATTATTATTATTCTACAATATATAATTATTATTATCATTAAACGTGTCTCTATTAAGGATTCAATTAAAACATCATGCTTGACTTCTCTCTCTGTGTGTAAGTGCGTTTGCGTGCGTGTGTGTGTGTATGGAATTTGAGAAATAGAAAAGAAAAAAAAGAAAAAAACAAAAAGAAGAAAAAGTTATTCATCTTTTAAACAACATTGTAACATATAAATAACATTTAATAGAAAATACGTTAAACGATTTAGAAAAGAAAATAATTTTTATCAAATCTTTCGATGATCATAGATCGCACAATTTATTGTTAGATTTTTAATGTCTCTGTCTCTGTCTCTCTCTCTCTCAATCCTCTCAATCTCTCTCTTTCTCTTATTGTGAGAATAGAAATTTCGATATGTAATCATTATTATTATTATTATTATTATTTTTTATTATTATTATTATTCGGTTACCAAATTTAAAAATCTACAACATTGCAATGAAAGGAAAATAAATTATTATTATTATTATTATTATTACTTTCTTTTACATATGCAGTAAGAATTTGGCCACTGCCAGGAACGCGTAATCAAATTTGATTCAATAGATTTAACCGAATATAGCTGATATTAAATATTTCTTTTATGATTGTATTCTTTTTTTTTAAAAAAAAAGGGATATACATATTATCATTTGTAGTTTATTTGGCCTGCGTCACTGGATTTTATTTATGAATTAAACAACATTATGGAATAATAAAAAAAAAAAGAATTATTAAAAAATTGTATAATGTATCTTCTTATTATAAATAATATCGTGTAACGATTACACATGTAATAAAAATCCAATGTTGTCAATAAAAAAAAATAAATATTATATATATAAAATCTAAATGAATATATACGTAGTATTATTAGATTTGTCAAGTATAAAATGAAGCAGAAAATGCACACAATTGAATTGAGAATTTGCTCTATTTCATACTTGACAAACCTAATATATATGCACTCGTGTTTTATGTGAAAATTATAATTTTATTCCTGTGAATGAAAATGCATACAATAAGAAATATTTTTTTTTTATGATAAGAAAAGCATTATTTTATTTGTAGTGAAAAAATTCACTATATAAAAAATACAAAATACTTGTATATATTATATTCTAGATATTGTATAACAGTTCACATACAAAGTTCGTAATACTTGTTATTATAAAAATCATGGACGGATTGAAATATTATATTATCTTTGATTAAATTATAGAAATTCTTTTTTTTCTTTCTTTTTAGACATATTACATTTACGAGTTCGACATTAAAAATTCACGAAGCTATTGTTTTAATTTCAAACATTATTGGTAAATATTTTTTGAAGTTCAAATAAAATACGCGTACTTTATATATAATAAAATAATCTGTTATATATAAAAAATTAATAAAAATTTAGTGTATATATATATATATAGTATTCTTTCTAATATAAAA
Source organism: Mischocyttarus mexicanus (assembly GCA_023678845.1). Taxonomy (NCBI): domain Eukaryota; kingdom Metazoa; phylum Arthropoda; class Insecta; order Hymenoptera; family Vespidae; genus Mischocyttarus; species Mischocyttarus mexicanus. The sequence goes on from JACGTP010000094.1 coordinate 93,674, forward strand.
ATGGACGGAATTTATGTATGTTCCACTTATAATAGAACATAACTCTACTAAATAATAAAAAACAAAAAAAATAATAATATTCATAATATAAAAAAATCTTTGAATTGGACGTTAGCTAATGGTAATATGTAATATATATATATATCTAAAAAAAATTTTGTTAAAGCTATTAGATATATAGTTTTCCTACATATTTGTAAATAGTATTTTAAAATATGTTTAAAATATGTCAGTTATGCTATTGAAAGAGAAAGTCTACGTGAATAGGTTTTTCCCTCCCATTCTTGGTCAGAGGGAAGAGATTCATGACGTACTTTACAAATACGTGGACCGTATTTGAGAAGTACCATTATAACGCCAACTACGAAAAGCGTTAAACAAGCAGTGGCTGGCCAAAATACGTGTAAACTCATTTTGTGCAGTTAATTCAAAATACTTATCAATAAGAATTTCTTTTTGTCCTTAATCTCAGACTCTATTAATATCTTTCTTTCGATATTATTTCTATTTTGTACAAATAAAAGAAACACAGGTAGGTGTTTCTATATTAATACTAAATGGGTTTACAGTATTATTTCTTCGGTCTTTGTACAAATATATTTCTCAATCGTAAGCTATTATAATCAATGTGATAATTAAATTTCACTTTCGCGTTTATGCATCTCCAAATATTCCTGCGAATTAGTACCTTTGTCTAGAGATTCGGTATCGTGATATTCTCTTATTACAGACTTAACAGTTGGATAAGAAATTTTAACAGATTCTAGTTCACTTAAATCCAAAGGAGGAGTTTTATGTGGCAATACTGTCCACAAAGATTGAATGTATCGATTTCCTAAGAGATAAATAAATTCAGATTAATTACATCTAGAATTGAGAATGCACTTTTTTCTACATATATAAAAGAAGATGGAAAGATGAAACTAATACGTATTAACACATTGTTAAACGGCTACGACTGGTTATGAGTTATCTCGTAATCGGTGTACCTTTGTTTCACGCAGACTGGTAATAATAATCGACAATATGAAATAAACTCTGAGAAATACTGCCGGTCAACAATGTGTTAATTAACAATTATATGAGAGACAAAAGATTATATCCTATCATTTGAACATTTACCAGTATGACGATCTTGCCAATAAGCTTTGTGACGGGAACACCAACAGTAGATTATATTCAATAGAAATATAAGTCCACCTACTATGGAACAAATAGTGATGGTAATATAGAATGGTGTGAAATCTCCGTATTCGTGTTTAACAAAATATGGATTCTTCAAATATTCGTCGCGTTCGTCTAGAATAGACATTTTATAAATTGAAGATCTGGTTGTTTCTGAAAAAAAAAGAAAACAAATAAATATGAATATATAATTGCAATAAATTGATACACACGAGAAAGATATTAATATATTTTATTGAAAACTAGATAACAAGTAAAATATTTCAATGTTCACGAAACTTATGGAAACTTGATTTTGAAACAAAATTAAATGTAAACTAGGCGCGTATAAATTAAGGCGTTGGCGTGACGTTTGATTTTACTAATTCTTGTAAAAATATATACTTTAAACAATTTAAATAAAATTAATAGTAAAGTTGTATTTAATAATTAACTTATTAACTTAAGAAATAAAAACAAATTTCGTGAAAGTATGAATAATCCAATCGACAGTAAATTGTATACTATATACTATAGATCTGTCTGTGTTTAATTTAGATTTACACAGAATATATTATATGATTATTTTTTATAATATACACATGCATGTAGAGATATAATTTTGACAAATAATTATTAATTTGAATTCCGTAAATATAAGAATACTTACAACAATTAATAATGAGCACACGATAGATGTTTGTAAAATAATACATAGCGTACCATGTTGGAATGTGTATAGTTGCGTTGTCGAAACATATATTAGTTCAAGTTATATTGGGCGGGGCATAATAAATAGTGAGGTATGTAGAGTAGAAACATTTCGTTAAATTTTATACACGCGGACGCTAACATCTAAGGCATCTGTTAATACCACTTCGACCAATGAGAAAGAAATCTAAAAGCGCGCCAAATCGAATTTTTGATATGCATAGTTTTACTTATTGTTTCAACATTTTTATCATGCGAACTTTATATACAGTTGCAGTATTAAAATCTAGAAAAGCGTAATTATAATCAAATTCTGGGGACCGATTACAAACATGATTCAATTAGTTGTACTACAGAGAAACTTAGGACGATATTTAAATTCCCGCTACTCTCGAATGACTATTTGTCTTAACTCGATCCTTGCGTGAAATCGATAATACTTTTTGTTACTATCGCGAGACGTCGCTATTGATCACTTGGTGCTAGTTACTCCATAGAGTTCAAACTGGGTACTAAATACATCCTGCAATTTTACAAGAAATAACTAGCAAATTAATATACATTTAAAATAGAACTGATGTATTAAAAATATTATAAAACAAGTTATTTTATAAGTACGTTGAAATTTACCTAGACCTTCTATTTTTATAGAACCACCATATAGATAATAAAAATACATACGCTAGACTTTGCTTAGATTAAAATATATGCATTGTATTATTTTTTTTTCTATTGGATTTATATTTATATAAATAAGCTCAAATATTGAAACTACAATAAATGTTAAAGATCAAAGGTAGATTAATACTACTTGATTTTATGATATTGTACATTTGGAAATAATGTCATATTGAAAGGTATTAATATCTGCTTTATCACAGTATTAATAATACAGTATCAAATACATTTGAACTATTTTTTTAGTATTATTTTTCACTTCTGTGTTGCAGTTAGCGCAGACTGATTAGATGATTTGGAATCACGCATTGATGCACTGCGTCTTCTTTTAATTTCTTCCTTACGTCTATTTTTGGCTTCCTTTTGCCTTTGAGCCAAAAGCTTAGCATAATCAGCAGCTTGCTCCTTACGTAGCAAGCAACGCCTCTTTTTCAATGCACGCCTATGTCTTCTTCTCTGTAAACATAGAGATCAAATATAATATTATTATTATTATTTCCAAAAGTTATAATAATCGATCTAAATAATAATGTCAATAGTTAATAACTTTCCCTAGTTGTTTTGGAACATTGCATGTTATTAACTTCAGAGAGACAGTAAGATGACAGATTGTGTGGAAAGGTGTTATAAAAACATTTCTCAAACCTATTAAAGGGAAAGTAATAAAGACAACAAATAATATAGATAGATTTTTCTTCACTATACCTGTAGCGTTAATGGAGTAATAAGACGTTGTATTTTAGGTGCCTTCAAACGTTCCTTCTTGCCTTCTTTCTGAATGGGTCTTTTAACAACGAATTGACGTACGTCGTCTTCCTTCGAAAGATTAAAGAGCTTACGAATTTTGCTAGCTCTCTTTGGTCCCAAACGACGAGGAACTTGTGTGTCAGTAAGTCCAGGAATTTCCTTCATAAAAATAATTATTCGTAGTTAATACATCCAATTAGTTGGTACTGTAGTTATCTAATCTGATATAAATAATTTAATTGAATTTGTCATTGTCTCGTTAGTACACTGAGAAACAGTAAAAAGTAATGTAACAGTTTCCCAAATTATAACGATCATTGATCTACCATGTCTACGATAGTACTTCAAGATTATTCGTCATTCTTGCATACACCTTATAGTACCATGGAACCAGTAAAAGCAACGGTTAGATTTTCAGATTTATCTTACTTGTTCTCCCTTCTTCACAATTACCAATGCAAGCACCGACAAATTTGCATCGACGATGCAACCACGTACAGATTTACGTTTCCTCTCTCCATCACGTCTGGGTCTGTAGCATGAGTGTCCCTTTGATAGTAATAATCGTACACGACCTATTTCAAAAATCATAATATTATGCATGAAGTTCCAATAACTCTCTAATTAATTTTAAACGTTTTTGATAAAATGACATAAATCTTATAGAATCGATATATAAATAAATCTACTTATTAATTATCTGAATATTAAAAAATTAATAAAAATCTATCATTAGAAATAGATAACAGCTGGTCAAAAGTAGGTCACTGGTAAGAAAAATAGGTCAGCGATACAAAAGTAGGTCAGCTGTACAAAGACAAAGTAATGTATAAAAAGATTAGCGAAGGTAAACATCCGATTCAAACGAGCTCAACGTCGGTACTGTTTATATGTCTCGGTGACTTCTAGGAAATTCGTTAAATATGAAATACATAAAAAAAACATTCTTTAATTACCGGCTTAATTGAACGTTCAATGCTTTGTTTATGTTCGTTTGTCTCCGTCACTCTTCGGCCGGTGTCGGTAATCGAACGTTGTCAATTCGTCGTTAGATTTGTAATTCGTGTATGTTCGGTACTTGTCGATTTTATTCGTAACTTTTTTTCGTAATAATCGTTAGTCTTCTTCGAGCGTCGGAAGGAATAACAACAATATAAGTAAAGTGACATTTATTTCGCGTCACGTATATGCGTGTGCGTGGTTTCTTCCTATGCAAGTGAAATGCATATGTGAACGTGTGTGTGTAGTGTTAAAGAGTGATACATATATATTTGGATACAGTGCACTTATGGATATGGATTATACATACATGGATATAAGGACAAATTACATCTAATGTAAGCTGACTATAATTTTGAACCTTTTTAACATTTGACTAGATAAAAGATCTAATAAGTAATCGTAACGTTGTAGAATTTTTAAACCTGATACTGTATGTACGCGTTCATAATTCACTTTAATAACTTTCGCTGCATTCGTAAAACTGAAAAGATGTAACATACGATCTCGTGTTAGATTTATTTCATAATGATTCATAATCAATTACATTGCAAGTGACAGCTCTCTTCTTTTTTTTTCTTTTTATATGCAAACACGTTTCGTATTCACTCAATCATTCTTTCTCTCTCTAGCACCTACTCTTTTCTCTGTTTTATCAATAATTATTAAAAACATTTTAAATAATCATTGTCAAATGATTTTACTTATACGTTAATTTATACTTTAAAGAAAATTCATTTGTTTATATATATAGAAAGATAGATAGATAGATAGATAGACAGATAGACAGATAGATTAAAAAGAAAATAAATGATATCTAGGATTAGATTAAAATAAAATTAAAAAAAAAACACTTACCATTAGTCAAGATACCCTGTTTCATAGGAAATCCTTGTTTATCATTTCCACCAGAAATACGTACTACGTATCCCTTCCATTCATCGCCAAGAGAATCAGCTTCTACTTCTGCTCCCATACGTTTTTCATAAAACATCCTGAGCTTGTGCTCGTCCGAAATTTCGAATAACTTTTGGCATCCTGTGGCCGGGAAAGATACGTTCAACTGCAACAAAATAATCAATAATTATTAACATTAAGAACATATCTATTTGAATATTGTTACAAATATTGAGGTTAGGTTGTATTCTCAACGTGTTAGTTCAGTTAATGGCTCTGGATAATCCGCACTAAATATAAAAATAAAATGCAAAAATAATTATTGATATAAACTAAATATTCGCGAGTCTCCATAGTATATTGAGAAGTTTGAAAATTCATGAAAGAAAAAGAGATATTGACAAAACGTTTATATTCGTACCTTCATCGTGATAAAATTTACATACTATTGTAGAGTTGCACTAATCGTTCCATGCGTTCGCAGAGTATGCAATAGAATTGAAAACAAGATTGCAACTAGATTCTGTTGTAAACAGGATCTATGGTTGCAAGGAACATAGAATAATGGTATAGATAGGCCATCGCCGTAGCAGTTTTAGGGAACTAGCTCGTATGATTCTTAACTTCCATTTTTTTCGCAGCTACAAAGTGGCGCTGTAACTGTTAGGAATTTTTTCATTTTCACTATTTTGTCAGAATTTAAATGTATCTTAATCTAGTAAAATAAAATTTTAAATCACCTTAAGTGTATCTATGAGAAATAATAAACAATTTCAATTCAATAGGAAAAAAATAACTTTTGTAATTGCTTAATTAACATTTAAATCTTTACAGAAAATATATTATTAGCTCTATTCAATAGTAATTGAAATAAAATTTAATTTTTAATTAATTCAAGGAAATACATAATAGCACTATTTTTTATGACTCTAAAAAATATATGAATACACGACTCGGTCTTTAATAAATATTTATCATTAGAATAAATATTTAACACTTAAGCAACTTTTTCGTTGTTTATAATTCAGCTTACCTACAGTTTTTGATATCTGAATAACAAGTATAACTCGTCATTCATATAATGATAAATTCCAAAATAACTAATTATAATTATCACAGTTGCATGTAGGAATGATGTAAATCATTAAATTGGTTTATATAATAAGGTAGTTACATATTTTTTTCGATACCGATGCGTGGCTGATAGAACCATTACACTGTCTTTAATACTTAAAGCATATAAATGATTTAACATCACATGATTCGGTTCAGGTAAAAGAGTTGGCTCGCACTGAAAAAAACATTTAATAATCAATACGTATTTCCCCCTATAGAGTTTATATAAACTATTAATAGAGATCAATTATTTTATAAAATTACTCACTGATAATGGTGTATCTTTATTAAGAATAACTTGCAACAAATGCGGCGGTAAGATTGGTGGTCCAACTACCTTTTCCCATGGTTTAAGAGGTGGTATTTCTTGACCATATTCCGTTTGAATGCTACTTGAAACACCCTCGCTATCTTTAGCGAGTGCTTGGAAAACTTCAAAATCTGATTTTCTTACTGCTACTAAATTGTTTTTAGAACCCATACCATTGTCAATTATTTTCTAAACAGATGGTTTATTCATCTTTATAGATGTAATGTACAATACAATAGTAATAGATGTAAATTGAAATAAATTAATAGATCTCTAAATCTCACCAATCCAGGGTCATGCCTCCATTCTCCATCTACATAGAATTTGTATTGGTGTTCTCCTTCTGGTAGATCAATAATAGTAACAAAATCACCATGGCTTTTTACCATAGGCAGTGTTTTCCATCCTGTGAACGTTCCGCTAATATATACTTGCTTACCGCCGCCTTCCCATTTGAAAACAGTAGGCAATACTTTGCTATCGGTAACTTTTGTTCCTTCAGACACTGTATTAGATCTTGGACGCGGTCCACCAAAGTTATTTTTATCCTATTAAGTTGTTTATATAAAAAAATCAAGTATATATATATATCTACTGTCACACTATCAATTTCTATAGTCTTAAATACTTTAGTGTAATAAGGTTCATCTTCTTCATTAGACGATTGGAATACTAGCTTTTGATCAGGCTTTTTATCAAATACAAATGCCTGGCCCTCTTTTCCTGGAGAAGATGGTGCATGTTCTTTACCATGACGATCTCTGCCTGGATGATTATGGCTATGACTGACTGCTTGATTACTCCCAGCATTTCCCATTATTGTGTAATAATTTTTCTAAGAGTATTAAAGTTAAAATATTCAATATATGTGCCTTATTTATTTTCCTCTAGCAATAATAATCACTTAGAAACAAAATGTTCATTCTATTTTATTACCTAGTTAATTAAACGAAGCAACGTCGAGGTTGGATCCAGATTTTTTATTTTTCATATAACTGCAATTTACGACGTAAGTTGTTGAACAAATTCTAAGAACTATAAGGGCTCCTATTGCTTCCAGAGGAGTTAAAAAAGAAACAGCGTACGAATAGTAGTAGTCAATATACCTAATGTTTTTGGTGCAGGCAATAGGCGGGAAATATGAATCTTTTCACTTTCAAATTTTATCTTCTCTTTCGTTTTTTTTATTTACAATGCAATTGACATTAAATAATATTACAAAAAGCTGATAATATTAATATTTAAGATTTTGAATGCGTTTTATCTATGATTTATACATATAAAACCTTTAGAAGTTTCCAATACTTGACAATGTTTTTAAATTTATAGTAATTAAGTGATATTTACATAACAGTATATAAATCGTGTATTACCATTGATTGATAAAGTAGAGAAAAATAACAAAGATAACAATAAAAAATTATTAATTCCATTAGAGATACTTAAATTTTTACTATAATTTGTAATCATTCATTAAAATAAGCGAAAAATGTAAAATACATACGTGTATGTAAGAAAGAAGGTGTAACTTAATTATATAAGAAACAGAATAGTGGCAAATGCTGAAATACATTGCAACAGGTACAAGGTAATAAGTGATTATCATTACGACTAATATTATTATTATTATTATTATTGTTATTATTATTATTATAACTTTATATATATATATGTATATGTTATATCTTAATTAATATAAGGCTACATATATCAACCAGAACACCCTCTACAACCACAATGTATACATTCCACTATTCTCCCTTCTTCTAATTTGCCTTTTGGTACACGACAAATGCAATTAGTACCAAAATTTGTATCTCTTGTTTGTATGCAACGCAAACAACACAAGTTTTCATATCCGACTTTTTTCCATTTTGCTATAAGGTTTTGGTCAGCTATGTTTTCATTTAGACAGTAGTCGTACAATTCTACAAGTGGTACAAAATTACAACGAATGATACAATTGGTGGTATATGCTATATATTAAATATATTAATAATATATATTATATATTAATTATTAGTATATATATTGGTATATATTTCCATTGAATTTTAGCCAAAAATACATTATTTTTTTCCACCAACCCAATATATAACAATAATTAACAATGCATTGGAAAATAAAACATGTAGATATTTAGGATAATAATAGATATAGTAACGAATAAAAATATAAAAATATAAAAACTTACCGCGACTTATGGCTTTTCGTCTATAAAATAGATCATATATATATCGTGATTTTTGATGATGAATTTTAAATATCGGCCATAGGGATTCCTGTTTACGTTTACCTTCGTGCGGCTCCGTTTCAGCTGTATACAGAATAATTAAATTAATTTTATTTTTTTATTTTACAAAATAATTAAAAAAGAAAATTCGATATTGGATAATATATTTTAACCTTAAAAATTTATCCGTAGTTTATATTTACCTTCGCGCATCTTTTGTTCCAGTTCTTCTAACGTTGGTTCAATTAATTCCCAACCATCGGGTGGAGATTTTTTACTTCTTCTTACCTTCGGCATTTTATTTATGAACAAATAACCTAATACAGTATTTTTTTTGCGCTTATAATTTTAAACGGATTTAATGTTTACTTGTTGCCTTCCACCCCTATGAATATGAACATTTATATTTCATATAGAGTGTCGATACTTCGGGAAAAAAAATATATCTCTCATATGTCATTTCTGTTTTCAAACTTAAAGGTGAAAATTTGTCCAACACGCTGATTGGTTATTATAAAAAACTTTTAATTGAAATGCAGTAGAGACTCGATTTCGTTTCGGTCACGGGGGAAAGAAACTTATCAAAAGGATTTTCAGTAGGCGTGGTCCGATTATTATATACCAATGAGAATAAACAATTGCTGCTTACTAACCACTATCAAACTTGAACGTAATGCCCGCGAAATTTAAGACCCATAAATTAAATACACTATTAAATACTATCGCAGCATCATTTAATTTTGCATCTGAACGTCTAACATATATTTCAAGTCTTATTTTAATTGGAAAAAAGGTACGTGCTTGTGAATACCATATATATATGTTTTTTCTTTTTGTTTATTTTATAAATATAATTTTTTTTTGTTCTAAATAAAACATGAATTTTAAATTTGATTATTTACTCTACAGTATTATATCTTTGTAAAACAAACCCTCTACGTGTATTGTAAGTTTATCTAAAGCATTACCATAATCATTTGTCTGACGACATCCTAAAATTGGATTTTAAATAGTTAAGGACATAAAAAGATCACGATAATAGGTCATGATGATTGATACAAAATATTGAGTAGATAAATATATTACACTTTCACTTACAATACATTTGTGAAAAATACATCAGACTTACACAGCTATATCGCATGGACAATTAAGACGCAATCTAATAAAAATTTGTTCAGTACAGTCCATTGTTGATAACATTTACACGTAAAAGTTCTATTTTTCACATGCTAATGTATGATGTTGATGATAAGGAACGATAAACAAAGAAAAATTAATATTTTTTTATGCAATAAAAATCATATATATATATATATGATACTAACATATACTATACCATATATATATATATATATATATATATATATATATATATAATAAGTCTTTTCAAAGTTTTCTTATTATATTTCAACATGTTGTAAGATGACAAAAGAGACATAAAAATTTATCTTCCATGAAACAAAGCTCTTCACTAATATTTTTTCTTTTGTTTAAATTATAAACACAAATTGTATCACTACAAAGCATAATGCTAATATAGCATGTATATTTATTCTCAATTTCTTATACAACCAATTTTTACTACTTTCGCATAATATTTAATAGAAAAAGTAAATTAACAAAAAAATAAGTTTTATATTGTGAATACCGGTTTAGGTGTAGTCTAATAATTTTATGTAATGAATGCTAGGATAAATGTTGACAAAAGAAAGAAAATACTTAAAATTATTAAGCCATGTAATGTAACAAAAAAATCTATTAAGGATCTGTACTGCTAAGTGCCAAGTGCATTTGACTATACATTATATACCGATATGTATATAATTATTATCGTTTTATATGTTCAAACAAAGAACGTTAGTATAGATTGTATATGATTTCATACCATCAACATAGGTATGTGTGTATTATTATACACATAGTGACATGTTTAACATGCAATTAATCTGAAGCTTGCACAAACAGTATTGTTGCGCTTATTACTTCCCATTGTACACAGCCCTCTTCACTTTTATTCTGCATTCAAGTTAATGCTTTTATATTATGTATAGAAATGAGAAACAAAAAATAATTAGAGCTATCGTTGTTGAGCCCTTGCAGAATAAGATTACATATAGAAACTAATAAAATTGATAGAAAGTCTTGATATTTATTTTCTTCGCATAATTTTCTATCAATTTTATCCCTTGTTTTACATTCTACGCAAAACTTTCAAACGGGAAAGATCGAAACCTTACATGAATTGTAGATGTAAGAGATAAACATCATAGCAGTTTTCAAAATGCATATTTAGGAATTGTTAAGAAAATGATACATAGAATTTATCTGTCGGTACCCAAAAAATAAAATACAATTTGTTTTTTTTTTTTCATGTATGAGATACGAATATAATTTTCTTGAGAAGAGAACAAATCAAATTTAAATTTTTATTTTCAATCTTGCTTTGCTCGAAAATTAAATCGTTCCATTTTTTTTTATCAAATGTTCTTAATGTAAAACCATAAATGAAATATATATATATATATAATTATAATATTATATATATTATTATTATTATATATATATATATACTGTAGCCGCAATTTAAACGTCAACGTAATTATTTATAAATAAGAATAATTATTAAACTCGGAAAATAACTTAAAGTCTACCTTTCAGAATCATTTAATCGTTATTTAAAATAAAATTTAATATATATTTTCATATATATAATATCCATTCCTTCTTTTGAAAATACTATATTCTTTTACTTCAGTTATTTTTTATATATACGAGCAAAATTAATAAATGGCCCCTTTTTGCAATATATTGTCATTTATATTAATTAATATGGCCAATTTTTAAATCGTACAATGTGAATTTCAGCAAAATGAAAGAGAGAAAAAAAAAAAGAAAAAAAAGAAAAACAGTTTGTTTTTATCAAAGTAATATTTACTAAATGAATGCTTATACATTTTAAATTGATCTACAGATTTTGCAACAATGAAAATAAAACTTTTAATATAATAAAAAAAGAAAAAAGAAAGATAATCTAAAAATTTGTTTTCAACATTAATAATAATAAGTTACCAATATGAAGTAAACAATTTTTTCTATTAATTCGTATACAAAATCTAATAAACAAATTTAATCTATGAACACTATTTGCATATCTCTCGTAACAGTTTATATTTTCTGATATTAGATATCGTGTAAAAAGAAAATTGCACCATTGTTTCTATAATTGCTAAAAAGTCTAGTTACGTTCTAAAAATAAATGTATGTACTTTTTATTATTTTCAATAAATTTATATAACATAACAAAACAGACATTGTAAATCAATTATAATATTATTATACTGAATAGTATTATTGTTTTACGAATTTCATATATAAATATGTAAGTTATCAATGGATACTTAATAAACAAATATATGTTTATCAAGTAAAATTCTGATACATAATGAGTCAACTTTTTGTTAACTTTCATTTTGCACAAAAAAAAATCAATAATCTTTCTTCCACTAAAACTGGAATTATATAATATTTATATTTATATATTATTTCATAAAAATAAGAAAACCTAAAAACTATTGCAATGCATATATTAAGATGCCATAAAAGAGCACAGTAAGTTGATTAACATATCTTATCCTAGGAAATTTTTCATCAACATCTTGATTTTAAAAAGCTTTGATAGCTTTTTATTGATAATCAAATAAAATCTATAGATCTATATAAACATTGTTTCTAAAGAAGTGGATAATTTATTTAAAAATATGTTTTCTTTTTTAAAAAGTCAAGTTGGCAATTGCTAACAAATTTTTAATCACTATTTTTTTGGTCAACTATCGTGTTTATTGGTTGACAAAGACAAAATATAAATGATAGTATTTTTAACGTAAATTATTTCAAGTTCTTTTTTTTTTTAACAAAGAAATATAAATTAATAAGATAATTTAATTATTCCATTTTTAATCCTATTAAAAATAAAAATAAAAAATGAGGTTTGCAGAAACAGAAAAAAAAGAAAAAAAATTATGGTTACTTTCTGTTTAAGATAGACTCCTAATATTACATTTAATCGTGTCAATTGTTTTTTTTTATACATTTTTATAAAAAATCAAGAAGAATGTGGTGTGTTTGAAAATAAGATGATTAAATAAAAAGAAAAGTTTAAATTTATAAAATAAAATATGTATATATATATGTAACATTAATAGATTCATTGAATAAATTTCTTCTATTTTTATAAATGAACAATATACTAAACAATACCGTGATAGAATTAAACTTTCTTAAAAAATTTTGTTTATATAAAATAATATAAGATATAATAAAGTTCTATCATTAATATCTTGCATGTCAATAATGATTTAGTATAGATGACCAGAATGATAATAATTATATAAAATTTGGACAATATATGTTAATTTCACCTATCTGCAATACTTATTTATAATTGCATATCTTTTTTTTTCTTCATATAACCTTTACTCAGGTTAAATAACATTCATTTAGAATGTTTCTGTATTATAGTATGTTTTGCTTCATTGTGCAAACATATAAATTGAGTATACTACATTGTCATGTTTATAAAACACTGACATCAATTTCTGTTAAATTTTAACAAATCTGTATTCATATGTCCATTTGTTTTCTCAATGAAATTTTTTTATTTTATTACAAGCAACAACTACCCTTTCGCTTGTCTGAATGTATTTGACAAAGCCGGCAGCTGAATTATTAAGTTTCAAAGTACGTTAAATAACTTTCAAACGTCAGCAAAATAATATAAGTAAAAGCAATCTGACCTTTCTCTGTTTAGTTAAATGAATCCGCTTTTATAAATTATGTCACATGTTTAACAAATTTTTTAAAATATCACATATTTACAGCAATAATTAATATGTTTAACCTTTTAAATGGGAAGATAATTTACCAAAAATGTAATTATTGTAACAAAACTAAATACGTTAAATCAAAATTTGAGCTTTACATAATATTATTAAAGAATGTATAATATTGAAGAATATAGACGACTTGAGTCGTCTTCAAAGTACTATGATGAGTCATCCCCAATTAAAAGGTTAAATATCAAGAAACGTGTTGTTTTTATGCATATGAAATATTACAAAATCGATGATTACAAAAGCGTACATGCAAAATTAGTGAGTCCACTTTATACAATACCATGGTATTAACAAAAGAGGTTCTCACTTATCTCAACCAAATGATAAATTTATCCTGTTTCAAAAATGCTCATATAATCATCCATATATAATGTTGATTTTAAATAGAATAATCGTAGATTTTTTTTTTTTATGAAAAGAGTAAAAATTCTACTTACTTTCGATTATCCAATTTATAGAAGTAAACGCATTGACGCATAAAAGATTTCTTCAAGAATTATACAAACATGTGAAAACACATGCGTTATCTTGAATCGTTATCAAATTTTGGGAGTTAATATTTAATACTGCAAAATTATGTTACTTTTTCGAACTATCTTCTTCGCTTGACCAATGTTTCTCTTGTTCTTGCAGTTCAAACTCCCATCGTAATTCTAATTCACGCATATCATTTGCAATACCAGCCTCATATGTATCTTCCTAGAGATATTAAAATATATCAATTAAATATATTTTAATTTTTATATATCTTTGTTTATATTATAATTAAATTATTACCTCTTCGGTTTTATAATCCTGATTGAAACTTTGATTTGTAAGTAAGCTAGCTGGTGATTGAATCCATGGTACGGTACCGTACGGACTCCAATTTCTTACATCCTTTTCTCTTTCCCTAATACCTGCTTCAATCATTTGCAACTCCTGTGCAAGTTTTTCACTGGTTGTTAAAGTTGCACCTTGCGTTGCAATCTATGGAATATTCATAGTATTATAATAAATATTCGAAATTAATAAAACAAAATATGTAATAGTTTTTTATCTATGGAATAAGCGGTACCTTTAAATCATTTATTTTCTTCTCTAAATGTTTTAATTGTTGTTTTACTTTCTGTGACTCCAAGATTAAACTGTAATAAATATTATTAAAGTAACTTGAATCAATAAAATAGTAAATACAATTGAATCCAATTGGTACATTTAAACTTACTCTTTCGAAATACATTCTTGTTGCAAAAGATGTGAATGTGTTTGTGATTCTGATATATTTCTTCCAAGAGCAATATATCCATCCCCGTAATTAGATGTTGTAACAGATTGCATTCCTCCGTTTGTACCAATAGATTGATAAGCTATTACGAATATAAATATCATTTTAAAATTCAATTTTATTTTTTAGAAAATAAATCATTGAGGAATAATTTTATTATTAGTACTTACGTTGATTGCCGTAATACCACGATGAAATGGAATTAGGAGGCATAGGTCGAAAAGTAGATATCGTAGGTGGACCCTCACTATACAAACTTGTAGGTGATACACCATTTGGAGATCTTATGAAAAATTGAAGTATTATGAAAATGTAGAAAAAAAAAAATGTATAGGAAGATTATTTATTTGTTATATAAACCTTATCATGGTTGTTGATATTTTGGATATTGGTCCGTATTTACTCGAAGATGATGCATCAAATGGTACAAATTCATCATCCAATAATACAGGATCTCTACATCGAAAATTATTACTGCAACTCATATTTGATGGAGGACCTATCGGACTCCCAGATGAATTTGCCCATATTGATACATTCGATGAAACCACATCTCCTTGGATGTCACAATTCTGTAAAAAAGAATAAAAATAGAACAGAAAATTATACACTATATAATATGACATATGCAGAACCATAAACAGTTATAGGTTCATTTCTTATACCATTTTCATTTGTGGAGCTTGCTTGTTGACTATAGTTTCAAGTTGATTTAGAATTTCCACTCTACGTTGTAACAACATTGCCAACGTTTTTGCTACTATTCGTTGCTACAATTAATATATAGATACACGATCATTTATGTATAACTAATATAAAATATTTACAATATATTAACACTTTTTTTACATTTTATATTAATTCACTCCATGTGTTTATAAATTACCTTTTTACTATTAGAAATTCCATTAGTTACACCTGACGTTACTTGCGGCGAATCCCACATATTCATATCCGTTGTATTATAATCTAAAGATGTTACAGGCATAATATAATGAGGACAATGAATGTCCATGCTTTTCACTGGAACCATATGTGATAAATTTTGTGGTGGTGTCAACATGTAATTTGTCACAGATCCAACGAAATTATTTTCATTATTAATAATAGGATGTTGCGTTGGATTAATTTTATTCAATGAAGTAAAACCTATAAAGAATATAAAAATGTGTTTTAGAATTCTGAAAATAAAATGACAATTATTACTTCATTGCAATATTACATACTATCCCTATGAATATCATGTGGTTTTATGGAATGATAATGTGCCTCTTCGTTTTGCTTGAAAACCTTATTGTTTTGAACACCAATAGATTTATCTGTTTTTAATTCAGTGTTACTGTTCAAAGGTAAATTTGACCTGATACTCAACTTTCGATTCTTTGATCTATACCTAGTCAAAAACGAAAGAAAGAAAAGAAAAATGTAATTCTATAATAAGAAAAGAGAATATTATATCTAATTAAAAAAAACTTACTTATCAAGTTCCATGTCACTGTGAGCAAAAGTACAATTTGTTGCTCTTGGACAAGATCCTTTGAGAGCAAGGTCTCTGCACATGCTCACTTTATATTTTGATTGACTTGGACCAATATTATGAGTGCCATCTGAACATTTTCTACTTCCATGCTGTTGAATGAATTCCACTAATGCTGCAACCACAGTTCTAACAGCTTCCAATGCTGCACGACATTCAGCTAATGTTGGTAGTTCTGTTTCTGCATAGCAATAATATATTATACATTTATAAATACAATCATATATATTAAATAGATGAAAAAAAAAATTAAATATACCTGGACTAGGATCTATTGCAGCTAATAATTCTAGCTGTGGCCTTAAACCACTAAGTTGTCCAGGATCAGGTGTACGTTGTAAGGCAATAACTAATTCTTGCACACTTTGAGCAAAAGATTGTGGCGTTTGTAGCTTGTCAATAATACTTTGCATGTGAGATTTGTGACCAGTATCTCCATATAATAGGGCGGACCATTGGTCAGGAGCTATTCGTAATCCAGCTTCAGTTGCTATTTGAACAATCTGGGCATCATGTTCTCTTCTCAATGCATCATAAGTTCTAAATTCTTCTTTTAATTGCATTAAAGATGAATCACCCTCTCGTTTGGATACCTAAATATACAAAGATTATTACTTTAAATATTATGGAAATAAATTGTCCAATATATGATAATTATAGAAAATAAATAAACTTTACCTTGAAGCAACTTGCTCTATAAAGAAGTTGCACTACATGTCCTATACTTGTTTTCGATGCTTGCGGAAAATGTGGTTCCAAACGTTGAACCACAAACATTACTAAAACTTTTCTTGAAAGTGCTGAACCATCCTCCAAAGCTAAAAGAACTAGTTTGAGAACCTCCTCTTGCATTGCTAGTAAAAAGAATAAACAAAAAAAAAACAAAAAGAGTACATAAACAAGGGGAAGTGAAAAATAAGTTTGTGCAAAAAATATTATATTGAAAAAGTTAAAATTTTAATATGCATAGTTATTGTACCTGGTCCAAGGAACTGACAACCACGTGCACGTACAGCAGCCCACAAATTGGCACTAAGCTGTTGGGGATTTTGATGTTGTAATATTAGTTCTGTGACAGACCTTTCTCCTAGGCTTCGAGCTGCTCGTACAGCACGCGCTCTTCCCTCTGGTTCTACTAATTGACATCCTACCAATGTAACTAATTTTCTTTGCATAGGGCGAGACACAAGTCCCATTCCTGCTGCTATAGTTGGATTTGTTTGACATGGTTTTAAATAAAGCGCTAATTCTTCAACGCAGCGCTTAGCCACTAAATAATTAGCGTGATCTTCAATAGGTAATAATTTTTGATAAGATGTTGCAACATTTGTTGGAACAGTATTACCAACTAGTTGAAGCAGAGCTTCATTTATTGGTAACCTTTCTATTTCAGTGTTTATGGTACTCTGAAAATAATGTTATTTATTACATTACAATTATATACATAATATCAATAATTTATGAAGCAACATGTGTGACATTATACCTGATCAAAAGGACATTGCTTGCGATGCAAATTTGCTAGACACGTACGGCATATAGTATGACCACATCCTAAAGATATCGGACCTCGTACAGCCACATCAAAGTCATGACAACAAACTGGGCAAGAAAGAAATTCAGTCCACTGTGGTGCCTGTATTGGCATTCTAAAACATAGGAACAAAGTATTTTAATAAGTTATTTCTTTTTCTATTAAAATAAATCAATTCAATTAAATCTGTAAATTTCGAAAAACTTAAAATATTCTTATGAAAATGAAAAAATGTTTTTTACATACTTTAACAATTTGGAATATTTCAATATACAACGGATAAACACGTGGAACTGAATATCTCAAAATATCAATACATATTGTATGCAATATACTTGCAAGAATTTGTTTTTAATATATCTCTCCGAGTAATGATTCAATGTTAAACGCACTCAGTGATTTTTATTTCTATATTTTATAAAGAAAACGATCTAGGTAACTTTGTAAATATTAAATACTTCTATAAAATTAATAATAATATTAATGTAACAAGATTTATCGTACAGCCAGTCTTTTCCAACAGACGCACGCTCGCAGGCACGCACAAATACACACACACTTACATTTTTATACCATGATCGTCGCAATAAAATTGTTTAATTATTTGCAATAACTGCTCGTGACGTTTGATCTACATTTTATCCCCACAAAACATAGCTGTGCATTTATCGTTGTATCATAAACCAATTCGATTGAGAATTAACGTAGATATTTATTTTTACATCTAAACTTACCTTGTTATTGTTTCTACAAAACATCACATTGATTAATCAGTTACTTCGCACATAATTCTACCATCAAAGAAGGAACAGATGAATCACAGATAAGATAAGCTCAGCATGATCTCCATAGACATTTTTATGTCGCTGCGTGCACGAGGAAAATCATCTAGAAAGATATATTACCTTTTTTATTCGTCTGATGGCGCTATTATCTATTATGAATAATTTTCATGAACGTTATGTGATACATCGAGAAATTATATCGCTATGTAAGAAACAACCAATAAAAGATAGTTGTACACCACCTATCGTCCAATGAGATTCTGTTTAATCGATTGGAAAAGGAAGTAACCCAGATACCACTTTGCTATTGGTCGAGTCTTTATAAATGACACTTTTTAAATGTGTACCATTAATTGGAACATTTCGATATTTCATAAACACGCGATTTTTTTTTTGCAAAGTAACGTCAAGAATAGAGATTACAGAGGATTACGTATAAAAACGATCGTTGGTATAACTCGATAGTGCAGGAAGTTAGGGTGATTGACCGTGGTAAATAAAAAAAAACAACGAAGGTAGAAGAAGGATCATGGTACTTGTCAATGTTGTGTGTGAAGCAACTTGCAGGATATAGAAACAACGATATAATTAATCGAGAGATGAACGAATTGTAAGGAAATTAAAAAAAAGAGTTTCCCCTCATTAACGTAAGATCACAAGAGGTACAGTTAATATAGTATACAAAAAAATCGTGTATTCGAGGGTAATCTAAACGCGGAAGGAATTATTTGATATGTAGAAGAAAAATAAAAAAGAATAAATAAAAAGGATAAAACGGACAGTGCTTACAAGGTGGAGGAGGAGGAGAGGTACAGTAGGATCCAATAGTAAAGAAGGTGGGGTGGTAGTGGTTGAAGTCCTGACTGTTTCGTGGTTTATAGTAGTGGTACTGGTCGGTCGTGGTCATAAAGGTGGTGTTCTATGGTAATGGTAGTGGTAGTAGTGGTAGTGGTGGTGGCGGCGGTGGTGGTGGCAGTGGAGGCGGCAGTGGCAGCGGGGGCAGCCATACTCAAACAACCGCCGAGCGAAGAGGGAAGAGCGCGGAGCGGCGTAGAAATGAAACGATAATACGGGTACGTTTAAACGTGTTCCTCTGTGCCTGGGGACGACGCGAGGCGCAAGACGCGAGTGTGACCGATTGGCCGTAAAAGAAATCAGGGCGGAAGTGCGGCAAAGTTCGGAGAGGAAAAAGAGTGTGTCTGCTTCTGTGTCCTGTGCTGTTTGTGTGTGTGTGGTGGTGTGTGTGTGTGTGTGTGTGTCCCGAGGAAAAGAAGAAGAAGGAAGGGGGCTCCGCCGTCGAATATCGGTGGTGAGAGACACTGAGAGGCATAGACGTTATGAGCGCAAAGACAGACGTTAATAGACGAGTCCTAGCGATTCAGGCGAAAAAAAAGAGGCACAAGCCTAGTAAAAGAAAAGGAAAGGGTAATAATTCTCAGGGTGATACGGACTCATCGACCACCGGACAGTGCTCTAAAGCACAACCAAGCGTCCCTCGACAAGGACAAGGGTCCGATTTCTTTCAAGACGCCTCTTCGGGCCAGAGACCGTATTCTAACGATAATGGGAATAGGTAACCGGTTACCCATTGAAAAATATCATCTATCCAAGTCATTCTAGAGTTATTATTCCCCCAACTATATTTTATTAAATATATATATATATATATATATGTATATATATATATATATACATACATACATACATACATACATACATACATACATACATACATATAACATATACTTTTATAACATATATCATATAACATTACTTTTCTTGTTCTATCTAGGTTTTTCTTTTTAACTTTTTTGCCAATAACGGCGACGTAATATAACGAAACTTTTTCTTTCAGTTTAACAATTATTAGGACAAACAACATTTTATTATTTTTCTTTATGTGGATGATAAGACAGAAGCTAATTTGTCTTTTTAAATAAGTCAATTATTAATATATTATATTGCGTTTGACATATATAACTAGTGTCAACGATGAATTCGTTCTTTTGTCATTTTTTAATTTATTTACATCGTTTGGGGGAAAAAAAAATATGTATATAAATAATACATTTAATATAAACGAGAGAGAGCGCGAGCGCATGCACATACACACACACACAAATCATATATACACAAGCATATCAACTGCATGTTAAGAGAAAAACATAAAGATATAGGAATCTTATTAACGATCGATTAAATTTGTAGAATGGAACCGTGTCACAGCTCCAGCAATGAAACAATAGAAGATGACGACGAAGTGTACAGTAGCGAAGATGAGGAGCAGGAAGATAGCAGTGATTATTGCAAAGGAGGTTATCATCCTGTTAAGATAGGGGATTTGTTTTTAAGTCGTTATCATGTGACTCGAAAACTTGGCTGGGGTCATTTCTCTACGGTTTGGCTTTGCTGGGATCTACAGGTAATGTTAATACAAAAATATTAATAAGATAATGTCAATTGCATCTAATACTTTTTTTGGATATGTATGTACAAGTTAAATATTCTTTAAAATTGTTTCCATACTTATAGGACAAGCGATTTGTTGCACTTAAAGTGGTAAAATCTGCAACTCATTTTACTGAGACTGCTTTAGATGAAATAAAATTATTAAAAGATGTACGTGATACGGATCCTATTGATCCTAAACGAAATAAGACCGTCCAATTGCTGAATGACTTCAAGATCAGTGGCATTAATGGTCTTCATGTTTGTATGGTATTCGAAGTGCTTGGACATAATCTTCTTAAATTAATCATTAAATCTAGCTATAGAGGAATTCCAAGAAACAATGTTAAACGCATCATCCGTCAAGTCCTTGAAGGTCTAGATTATCTTCATAATAAATGTAAGAAAATGAAACAGATGGTTAGACTGAGATTATTACTTTGGATTAAGTTTATACGTGCACGAATTAAATGATATAAATTAAGTTTATTACAAATTTTAAAAATATAAATAACGCGAAAGATTGTTTACCACAAAAATTGTAATATCTAATGTTATATGTTTTTTTTTATTCTTTTTTTTTTTAGGTAAAATTATTCATACAGATATTAAACCTGAGAATGTTCTTATATGTGTTGATGAAACTTACATAAGAAAATTAGCTTGCGAAGCAACAGAATTACATTCTATGGGTATAAAATTACCGGTTTCATTAATTTCTACTGCACCCAAAGAATTTCAAGAACCTACGCCAAATTCAAAAATGTCTAAAAATAAAAAGAAGAAATTGAAGAAGAAGGCTAAACGGCAAAATGAATTGTTAAAAAAACAAATGGAACAAATAGAGGAAATAGAAGAACAGAATAAGCTTGCAAATAGTACGAGAGAAAATGGTGAGTTGGAGACAAATAGTCCGGATCAAGATGTGAATACAGAAAGTATAGAAGATAATACGGAAAGTAAAGGTTCACCCGAAATCTCAGAACCATCAGTACCATCGTTACACGTCAATGGGGTTGATGGTTTAGCGGGTGGAGAAAAAATACAAAATCAGTCAACCAATCGATCTGACAAAGTAGAGAACATGACTTTGTGCGATGTTGATAAAAGTTGTGGTGAAAGTACTACTCTACCACGAGATCAAGAAGATACAGACGAATGTAGTGAAGGTTAGATTTGATTATTGAAATTGTTAATTGATCATGGTGTTTATTAATTTTTCTTATATTTAGGACGTAATTTAAATCCACCTGAAAGCAAACAATTAAAACGGGCATCCGTAGCACCGCTTGATCCAGCTACAGTAGATTGTGAAGTTGAAGTTAAGATAGCTGATCTTGGAAATGCATGCTGGGTTCATAAAAAATTTACAGATGATATACAAACACGTCAATATAGATCTTTAGAGGTATTGTTAGGATCAGGGTACGATACTTCAGCAGATATATGGTCCACAGCATGTATGGCATTTGAATTGGCTACTGGTGATTATCTGTTCGAGCCACATAGTGGTAAAGAATATTGTAGGTCAGTATTTAGCACAATTTATTGAGAATATCATTTTTTTTTTTATTATTATGGGTAACAACATTCGTATAAATGCATATTTTTTCGTTAAACAATATTTTCAGAGATGAAGACCATTTAGCTCATATTATAGAGCTCCTTGGAGAAATACCCAGACGTATAGCGCTTTCCGGAAAAAATTCAAAAATGTACTTTAACAAAAAAGGTGAATTGAAGCATATTACTGGCTTAAAGCCATGGGGACTTTATGAGGTGCTTACAGAAAAATATGATTGGTCATCCAGTAAAGCGCGTGAATTTGCTGAATTTTTAACTCCGATGTTAGAATTCGATCCAAGTATGCGTGCTACTGCTGCTGAGTGCCTGAAGCACCCTTGGTTGCAAATCAAGTGATCCTGTTTTTATTTTATTTTATTTTATCTTATTTTTTCTTTTTTTTTAATTCTTTTATCTTTAAATTTCTGAGATCCTTATTCTTTACAACCCTGATGCAATTCAAAGTCGAGAGTGTGACAGGAAGCAGACATCAGAGAAAAAAATAAATAAAAAAAGAAACAAATTTTTATATTTAATTATAGTTTCAACTTTCATATAAAATTAATATATTATTAGGCCCCCCTATATATCCTATATTTATTTCATGTTCTATTTCACAAACGAATTGTAAAATGGAGCCTATATATATATTTATATATATATATATATATAAATGACACGAAGATGGCACATCATAATGTAAAAAATATAGACGACGATAATAAACTATTCATAAATGCAATGTCTCGATAATTATTAAAAGTTAGAAAACGCTTCTATAAAAAAGAAGTTAGATATTAATAATTATGTAAAATCTTGTTACAAAATCTCGTTCTATACTGACATATGCTTCCTAATGAAATACTCTCGACATCAGTCGCCGCCTATACGTGTATTTATAAATTTGTTAAATCATCTTCATTTAGTGATGACAATTTAAATTAAAGTAAATAGTATTTTATTACTTTATGCATTCATTACATCCTTCGAATACCGGCCACTTTATTTATCTACAAGTATTCCAAGAGTCATAGTACCCAAACTCATAAGATACTTTATAGATATTTAATGGTAGGCCCAGTGTTTAAAACACATTAATTTACAAAAACTCTCTTCTCACCTGAGACTATATTTCTTTTTAAGATAATTGCGGTTACAGTCAAATTTAATAAAAGTTGTTTTTTTTTCTTTTTTTTTCCCCCCTCCTTCCTGTTTTTTTGTTATTTACTATTTTCTGTAAACTCTTAGACGTATAATGTAAATTTCTCACTACCTCGTTGCATTAGATATTTTAAAATACTCATAACACACACATACATACACACACACACACACATATGTCGGAAGATGTAGTTAATGCACAGAATATTTCTACGAATTTACAATGTATTCAAACGTACGAGTTATTGGTATCAAGTGAGAGAGTTGGTCATCAGATTCTTGGTATATAAATCCAAGTAAATGTGAACACAAATCGATATGAGACAATATGTTTTGATGGAATATTTAAAAAGGGCACAAATATATTTGGAGTAAAGAGAATATTGTTAAACTAATATATTAGAAAGGTTGGAATTTAAACGTACAAGTATCTAAAGCAATATTAGTTTTGATTGTGCAAATTAAGGAAATTATCAAAAAAACCGAATAAATTATTCAAAATAATTTGTTTTAAAGAAAAATACAGTGGGAATGACGTTACTTTTAAGAACGAGACCGCATTTTAATATTTTTGGTTCGAAGATAAGCGAAGGATGGTTTAACGATAAAAATGTGCTTGCGTGAGATGTATATTGACATTAGAAATAATTTACGCAAAAGTGCTATAGAAATGAAAAAGTAAAAATTTTGTGGTTTTCAAATATTAATTTTACTCGCTTAAATATATTTATTATTATATTCTTTTGTAAATGAAAGCATAATGATACACACACACACACACATGCACACAGGTTGTCTTATTTCGTTGTGTGTTCTCTGAACTGCATGTAGGGTGTTAAAAAGAAAAAACCATTCAATATTTATAAAACTCATGGAACACGCTCTATACTAATTGTAAGTAAAAAAAGTTGTACTTGTAGTAAACATAAGAGTCATACACAAATGGAAAATCGTTTTTGAGGTATAAAACATTCTTTTATATGCTAAGTATTATAATTAAATTACTATTAGAAGCTTGTATTTATTTACAGAAAGAGGTGTTTTACGTGTCTTCCTTGACATCTTCTGTCGTACGATTAAACAAACATTGTTAATTCGGTTTTTGTAATTCTTCTAATTATTCTTATCATTTATTAGTGAAGAATATATTTTATAGTTCAAGTATCTCCATAAAAAAAAAAAGAAATCCAAAGAGGGATTGTGGAGGCCCATACCACTGATCCCATCACATTCAATCCTAAATCAATCTTGATATTAACATACAAAATAAAAAATATTGATATGTCAAAAGAAGGTTGATTTTTTCTAAATATTTTTACTAACAATAAGACTGTTTTACTCATAATCAGCATATATTAGTTGTCAAGTATGAAATGGAGAGCAAATTTCAATTCAATCATTTCCATTTATTTTCGCTCCATTTTATACTTGACAACCTAATATATATACATATATATAGTGTGTTCTATGTACTGTATAAATATTGAATTGTTGTTGTTTTTTTTAACATCCTGTATACTTTCTTATGCCTGAAAAAAAAACTCTCTATGTAAGCTTAAAACGTCATATTTATGTGCACACAAGTTTTGCATCTTCATACATTTAAACTAATCATTGAGCTACCCGTCAGATAAATTGTTTCCTGTTTTATATTAAAACGAAACAAAAACTAAAAACAGTGTATACACTGTATATTAATCGTCATTGGTTCGTTTATATTATCCCACTTCATCTAAACATTATTCAAATCTTTTTTTTTCTATATCGTTCCCTTTCTTTCTTTCTTCCTTTCTTTTTTGTATTACTTTCTATTTCTTCTTTTCTTTTTTTTTGTATAAAACTTAAACTTAGGGTTTCATATCGACACGTGGACGATAGGTTTATGCATACGTACAAGGATCATAAAATCATACTTTATTTTTTTTTTTATACTTGGTGTATTCCACCAGGTAAACGATTTTATTTATATATATAAATATATATATAAGTATTTATTATCACGTAATTAATAGTCATATTTCGTTTTATATCGAGAAGAAATTTGGTAAAAAAATACAAAAGGAAAACTTTTCCAGTGGCTGATCTCATGCGAAAGATGAATGTGCATCTGGTTGCTTGTTGTCGTCGTCATTAAAAAAAAGATAATCAATTTCGACAAAAGTCATTGCACGAGATATTATTCTTCATACCTAAGAGAATAAAAAGAGAGACGTGTTTGTTTATTGTAGTTTATATCTAGGAAAAGAAGAGAGAGACAGTGAAGAAAAATAAATAACAAATTATTATAAATTAGTTATTGAAAATTAATAATTATGATTTATTAGAAACCACTGTTCTGTGTAAAAGAAAAAAAAACAAAAGGAAAAAAAAAAAGAAAATCGAAGATATTGATGATGCATATAAAAAAGGGGGTTGTATGCGATATTTTTCTTTGTGACGAAAACCAAACGAAAGAAAGAAAGAAAAACTTCGAAACACCGAATAAAATAAGGTCTTCTTTACTTGTAAACAATACAGTAATTATAAAAATATGAATGCGCTTAAAATTATAATAGACGAGATATGTTTAGCTAATGATGATGATGATGCGTCGTCCCGCTCTACGAATTAATAATTCCTGTTTTAAATAGGGATTATGTAAAACTAACCGAATTGAAGGCCACGCAAAAGGAACCGTAGGTGGTGTAATAACAGCGGCTTCGTATCCCTTAAATGACAATGTTGTCTAATATTTGTACAGTTAAATATATTAGAGTATATAAATAGCGAATATAATATTACACATTGGTATCATATTATTTTATTTTCTTTTTTGGAAGAAAGATTTCAACTGCCATTGAAATTCGTTGGTTGATACGATCGCGTACGAGGCAAAATTTAATTTTAATCGCATATTAATTTTCTTACATTTTTGTTACTTTCTAAATTAAAAATATAAACCAATATAATTTATAAACGTTTAGTTTTATGCAATACAATAAATATCCTATTGAAAATAAAAGAGTCAAGCTAAGAGAAGAAGAAGAGAAATAAGTTAAAACTAAATTAAAATTGAATCTAAAAATATAAATTTTCTTTAGGTAAAGGATATTTTTAACTTTTTGTATTAGATAGAAAAAAGAAAGATTAATTTTCTCAAGCCTCTATAAAAAAACAAAATTAACGAATTTCATGGGCCCGACTTGTAAGTTCGTTCGTCTTCTTGTAGATCGTATATTGAAATTAAAATGGAACCACACATATACATACACACATAGAAGACACACAGAAGAAAATCTAAATCGAAAAGATAAAAATGAATATCTGAGCGATTTACTTATGTTAGAAATATACATCAATTATTTACGTAAGCGTACGACGGATGAATGGATGAATGGGATGGCTGGCTGGCTGGCTGGTTGCTTAAATGCTATAGTTAGGAGACAAAATTAACTCTAACTTGTATAACTTTGTGAAACATCTAAACTTAGACAGACGTTTCAATGGATAAAGATCTTCTCGAGCGTGTTATAAATTAATAATAGTATCACTGTGTTGTTGTGTTAAAACAGCGTGTCATATTTACGTGTATTTCTATCTACTCGATGATAAAAAAAAAGAAAAAGGCAAAAGGCAAAATAATAATAATATAGCGGAATAAAATAGTTTGTTATAGGGACCCAATTTTGAATTAACACCAGCGGAATCATGTTCCAATCGGTAGGGAGAAGAAATGCGTACTAATAAAATCTTTGGGCAAATGATATTCGTTTAAAAATAAATTGTGGCTAAATAATTGTCGAGAAAAAGAAAAAAAAAGAAGGAAGAAAGGAAGAAAGAAATAAAATTCGGAAAAATAGGTAGAAAATTGATACTATATAGTTATCTGTGATTTTTATATTATTGCAAAATAATCAGAGATGAGACAAAGATAATGAAACTCTATTTGATGATAAAAATGATACCGTAAAAATTGAATCATTTTAGTAAACGTAAACTAAGAAAAGAAAATAAGAAAAATCGAGACACTCGGAACGAGAAAAGTACACCATGGTATAATTAATCACTGTTCTCGACCGATGCCTACTATTGTAAATAATACATACATATATATATATATATATATATATATATACATACACGCGAAAAAACTATTAGAAGAAGACAATTTTTTGTTGTTGTTGTTGTTGTTGATTTTGCATCGTCTTCTAACTACGGACTGATTATTTTCCTTTTAATCGGTCTTCTTGCAGATTAACAACCCTTTCGTTACGGCAATCCCACATTCTCCTGATGTAACATTACTGATCGATTAGACAAAAAAAAATGTAGAATAAAAGCAAATAGAGAATAAAAAAGATAAATACAGAAGAAACTTGTTACGCGTTGAGATGATATACTGCAATTTATACTACAGTAGAGAAAATACTTTCTTGCCGACTATAGTCGTCGTCGCGTGAGAGTGCCGATTATAACCGGCACTCCATAACGAAAGGGTTCTTTAATCGTGAATAACGGTGACAGTTGTATCGTAGATAACAATTATTTGATAATAGAAGCGTATCTTACTGATTGGTACATATATATGTATGTATGAGTCAGTTTTAAAATCGTGCAGTCATGTAATAAGACCTCTTCGTTGAAAAAAAAAAAATAAAAGAGTTATGCATGTTTAGAAAATTAAGGTGCATTAGGTCATATATATATATATATATGTATATATATTATAAACAAGCAAGCACACGCAACAACCACCTCAAGAGAAAGAATGACTAAACAATGACTATATAAATTGTTGAGAAAAGAAGAAACAAATGAATCCAAGGAAGGAAAATACAGATTATAAATATTAGGACATCCTCTTCATACGCGCGTGATCATTTTTAGAATCGTTTGTTTATCGATCGATTGAATGAACGAACGAATGAAAGAATTAAACTTTGAACAACAACGTAAAAAAATGGGGGATGAAAAGAGAATGCCCGCGGAGAGATAATAGGGCGATTATAAAAGAGTTGACTGGAATGTTTTTAGAGAAAAAGAAAGAAAAAAATAACAAGCTTCCGAGCTTTTAGACAATATCCTAAATATTAGCACTAAAAATAAGAGTGGTGCCCCTTTTTTCCCGGCCAACCCCCTCTCCCTTCCGATATCGTTTACGAGAAAGTACTTAAAATGAAAAAGAAAAAAAACCGATTTAGAAAGGAAGTTTTAATCCACCAAAAGGTGTAGAGAAAAGTAACGAGCTATAGTTTATTTGATTATTATTAATTTTTGTCTTTGTCTTTTGATTTGTTTTTTAAATCTGTTTTCTCTTCTTTATTTTCTTCTCTTCGAACCAATCGCCAATTTATTTCTCGACAAGATCGAATAATTCGTATTGTTTTAATCAAAAT
Organism: Mischocyttarus mexicanus; assembly: GCA_023678845.1. Classification (NCBI taxonomy): domain Eukaryota; kingdom Metazoa; phylum Arthropoda; class Insecta; order Hymenoptera; family Vespidae; genus Mischocyttarus; species Mischocyttarus mexicanus. The sequence continues at coordinate 123,094 of JACGTP010000094.1, forward strand.
AGAACAGAACAGAAGAGAGTCAGAGTCAGAATTATTTCTTACATTAAATTATATAATAATTATTTATTATATAATATAATAATTCTTCGTTAACGAACTATGCGTGCATACGCCGCATTTTGAAATATTGTTTATTTGTAAATTTTCCCGTCACATGGTGTTTATCGCAAGGGATAAATGAATTAATTAAGAATAATAATATTAATAATAATAAATAATATTTAAAGAAAAGAAAATTATAAATAAATAACAAAAAAGGAAAGAATAAATCCGTAAAAATAATATCCGACATTGAGAAAGAAAGAAAAAATCTGCACGATGTGTCTCTCTCTCTCGTGTTGCGCCGTTGCTCCAATTATTTCGAGATTAATAAATAATACCACGAGGCATTCGTAATAAATTATTAATGATTATTAATAGAAAAAAAAAACAAAAAAAATGAAAAAAAAGAAAAATAAAAAAAGAGGAAACGAACAAGCCGAAGGAAATAAATGGATTTGATGTTTAGATGCTGCCTCCATTATATGCCCTGCCACAGGAAAAAAAGTAAGATAATAAACATAGACCCATGTACCCACCTTCTAAGGGAGAATGATATATATATATATATATATATGTATGTATGTATATATATATATATACATATAAGAAATAAATTCGCAAGAAAAAATAAAAATAAATAATAAAAAATAAAAAAAATTAAAAAAAGAACAGAGGGGGAAATGCTTTATATCCAAACTTCATCTAATGTCCCATAAAATGAGAATCCTGTTGCTGTCCTTGTCTCACCTGCGTGCACACCACGCGCATATGCAAAGGATGAATCCTCCTCTTCCTGCAGAATCCTACATCCTTCTTCTTCATACGACTTTCTTACTGGCAACACGTGTTTTCACTACCCTCTCAAAAACAATCTTTCGTAATATCTATAATAAAGTGTATTCTGTAGAACGAATGGATTACAATAATCTATAACTGTAATTAAAATTACAGTTCAACAAATTTTAAAATGACTTTATTATTATTATTATTATTTTTTTTTATATATTCTAATGCTACGTGCACTTATCGTTACCCCCCATAGCATTTATCAAATTTATTTTATAAATCTTCGGAAAAATAGGTATCCTCTACCAATCCAAAATACAATGTAATTTATAATTTCAATTTTCTTTTTTATTGTACGTATTAAATTGTATATTTTTTATAAGATGGTGGGAATATACAATATTTGAATAAGCTAGGTGATTACTAACGTTCATCATAAATATTACATTCGTACGTATAATAAATTAAATTGTATTCGAGCCATACACTTTATTAAAAATACTTCACTTCTTCAACCTTGCGCGTTAAGAAAAAAGAATAAAATAAATTATGTTCTTACATAAAATATTAATAAACGTTGATAAAGATAAAATACTAGACAAATATATTCGAGCACATTGCCAGCACGTGCTATATTATTTCATTTGAAATATAATTAGAAATAACATAAATATATTATAATAATAATATAATAATATTGGAAATAACATAAAATAACTAATACTATACAATAGGATTTTTTTTGTATGAACAATCCTTAACGATAATACTTTTTTAATCTATCCATTTAAATGCCCATGCTTTTAAAAAAATATTCATTTATGGCCGTAATCTCGTTTTTACATTCTTAGAACGGCGTATCGCGTATCGTGCATCGTATTACTTACAAAATACAATAACTTGTAATATATATATATATATATATATATACGAATATTTATAAATTATAAAATTCATTTGCAAATCGTCACTTAGTACTAAATTTATTTGTAGAGTTGTACGGGTATAATTATGCATAATAGATAAGAATACTAGTTATGAATTATCTTTGTTTTCGTCACATTTAATACGTTTCATAAAGTTAAAGTAACCGGTGCAAAAAGTAAAGAAGATACAAAAAAAAAATAAGAATGAAATTTCTATTTAATTGTAAATCTTTTTCAATACTTTAACACTTTCTCCATTATAATCTACATTAAAATCATATAAAGATAAATTATTAAATGAATTATAAAATGTTATGGAAACAAATTATAAATAAAATATTGTAGGATACTGTATATGACTAATTGGTAAGAAAGAAGTCATATAATATAATATTGTATAGAAACTTATTCACAGAGTCAATATTAAGTTAATGTTTAAGTAGGATATGCCAGGTTTTACATTTTAAAATTCACTCATTGTACAATCACATATCGCTGCATGATATAATATTATTTCTCTAAACAATTATACAAACTTCAATTTGAATCAGACCATTCTTCGTCATCTCTGCAAATTAATGACAATTTAGTTAGTAATTTTTCAAAAACTAATTAAAACGATAAACCGCAACCCACCACCACTACCACTACCACCACCACCAACAGAAGCGTTATTTACTGCAAAAGAAAACATTTCAAAGGATGCAGAAGAATTTTCTGCAACTGTATACCATATATCACCCAAGGATTTGCTGAGCAACGTAAGAACAATAACCATATGCACGTACACACAATATAGGATAGAATAAAAAAACTTGCAGGCTTTTTATATATACAAATAAACTTTCGAATACGTTAATTCCATAACTTTTTCAATAAACATATATAAAAGAAGAATCATTGGCATTCTTTTTTTTTTTTTAGTAGCTTTTTATCACGATATGGCCTCTATTATATTTAATATTAACAAAAATTGCATTTGGATTTTACTTTGGATAGAAGTCGTAAAATAATTATTTGGCCAAAAACTTTAGCGCGCCAGTATATATTTATGTACTATATATATATATATGCGAATAATTTTTATTTCAGCAAGAAGCACTTTGTTTTTAATACGCATCAGACAGACTCAAAACAAAATATATATTAAATACTTAATATCGACCCATGACTAGAACGTCCTTTTTTATTCTTCACCCATCTTTCGTTTCCAGACTCTCCAGAAATATTAATATTTAATTGTGCCGTTGATGCAGTCATTACATCGTCATCTGATTCTAATGGACTAATTCTAATTGCTTGATACCATTGGTTAGTTAAATCAGTCATTTGCGATTTACAATCCTTCAGTTCTTGCTGCGTGAATCTTCTAGTAAAGAAAGGAATGAAAAATTTCAGATCCCATCTCGCGAAACCATGGATTCGTGATTGGAGAAAAGATACTTCCATTTCTTCTTCAGTTAATTCTGACAAATGTTCAGAATCGATCGTTTGACCCTACAAGAGATACGAAATATAGAAAATATAATTTTTAATAAAATTTCTATAACGCGCGCATAACATTTTAATCGTACCCATTCTCTTGTTTTACTTAATGAAACTTCTTTATCCTTCTTTTTTCTTCTACTATTCTTTGGTTTCTTTTCTGCTCGTAAAAATTTAAGCAACGGCATTGTAGAGCCACCAAATATTAATGTTGTAATTAATACAATAATCAATGTTGTTGTAATAATCACATGACGAGTTTCATCGCTAAAATCTAAGTGAAGAGATAGTGCATATGATATAGCACCTCGAAGACCGCTAAACCACATGATGAACATCATTTTTTTTGTTATTTGATGTTCTCTAAATCGATTAACGAGAAGAGCTAAGGGAAAAATATTTGCTGCTCTACCGATAAGACACAATATTATAGACCATACGACCAAAGCAGGTTCGACCTGTAAGAAATTAAACAATACGATAATCTAAAAAATCAATTAAAATTCTTGCTAAAGATGTTCGATGAAATTATTCTAATATTATATAATACAACATTAATGTATTACTTACTCTGTGCCTAAAACTAAAGAGCGCTAATCCTAAATAAGCAAAGACACATGTTTCAGCTATGAAAGCTAAAGTTCTCATAGTCTGTTGCATTGTGATTTGCGTAACAGTTGATAAATTAAAATGAGTATAATGTGACATCACTATTCCATTAAATAATATTGCCATAATACCTATAATAATATAACACGTTATAAAAGAAAAGTATTAAATTAATAAAGACTTCTTACCAGATAATTGTATGCCTTCTGCCAAGACATAAGGAGCATATGTAAACACCAGCATCATTCCAAATTCTAGAGATGGATTTTTTCTGAGATCTACATGCTTCAATAGTAATGCACTTATAAGTGCAAAAACAACTCCAATACCGGCGGAAGCAAAAAACATGAGACAAAATCTATTTATGCCAAGAATAATTGCTTCACTAGTGGTAGTGGCATTATTAGACTCTAACACAGAGGTTGTTAAAACAATAGATATCGCATCATTTAAAATGGACTCTCCAAAAACTAACATATTTAAAATTGGATCGACTTCTAATGCATGAAAAATTGCAACCGTAGCAACTGGATCTACTGCAGATATCAATGATCCAAATGCAAAACTTTCCACGAAACTAAGTTTATACGCGACCTGTGCTAAACCTAATAAATAAATTCCTGCGCCAATAACAAATGCGGAAATCATTGTGCCGACAATAGCAAATACCAGAATGCTACCGATATTTTGAAAAAAATTTCCCTTATGCAAATTATATCCGGATTCAAATATTATCGGTGGTAGGAGTACAAGAAAGAAAGCTGTTGGAGAAAAAGCTTCTTCCTTTCTCCAATTAGCTATATTTTGATGGGACATAAGATTTATAATCATGCCAATAGCACCACCTAAGAAAACAATAACCACAGACTCTGGTAGATATTGGAAATTGGTTTGAAGCATAAGATGTATTAATAAAATTCCTAATGCTAATACGCAAAGAACAAAAAATATGGACATGGAACTATTATGTTCCTCTTCTGCAGAACCTTTGTCAGGAAGAACTGGTTCCGCAGGTGTGACCGTTGTTGTACTTGTATTTGTTCCATTAGTAATATCTGGATTTTGAGATGAAGGATAATCCGTAATCATGCTCCCATTTTTGTCATTAATCGAGGTAGCTGTTACTTCAGTGTTAATTTTTTCGGTCGTCACATTTTTGTCATTTTGTTCGATATTAGCTGATATACTTTGAGATTTTGAAGTTGTTTCAATAACATTACTTGTAGACAACTTAACCTCGTTATCAACATTTTTAGACACGTTAGCCTTACTTTCGTTATCATTTATCGAATCTGCATTCGTAATTGCAGATACCTGAGTTGTATTTATAATTATTTTCGTGTTGTCAAGAACCGGCAAAATAGTGTTGTTTGCTAATGACAATTTATCATTTTCAAGGTTAGAAATATCTGTCACAAATGATTTTTCGCCACATATAACACCAAATTGCAATATAAGAAAAATAACACATTTACTTAACACTTTATATTGCGTTACAACAAACATATTCATTTTTACACTTTTCTTTACATAATTATTTTCTCGAATTATAAATATAAATCACATTACCTCAGAATGGAATTGAATTACATTACAGACTGCTACGCAATTTCTGGTATTCCACTGCATTCAATGCAACGTGAATGGTTAGACTTAAAGTCATGTGATAACGCAAGCGTATAAAAATCCAATCAAATGTTAGATGCTCATGATAGTGTTTAGGCGGCAAACAATTAAACTTGTTTTTATCTTACGTTATTTCATTCTGGCTTTATGGAGAATTTTTTATTTTACAAATAGTCTCAAAATAATTTCCTATTGTTATTACAATCAGTAATATTTTATTTTTCTATTTTATTTCATATAAATTACACAACCATAAAGAATTTCTTATTTTTGCGTATCCTCTTTTTTATCTGTACATAATAATTCATTGTAATAATGACTCGCTATACCACTGCGTCCTGTTTGTGCAGGACATGGAGAATCTTCACCTAACTTTTGCTCAACTCCTTTCCAAGAACGTTTTTGAAGAAATTGCGCTCCTACATTGCCAATAGCGATAACACCTATTTTGATAGAATATTAACGTGAATTTTATTGCTAATATTGTACGTAATTATAATTAAAATATTAACCTGGTGTTTTTAAAGCCAAAACATTCATTTCATCTATACAAAAAGTATCCTTATCTGTATTTCTAATTTCTCCAGAAATCAATGAAATATCCGTTTCCTCGGATGTTTCTAAATCACAATAATTTAAACCGCCTGGCAATATTTGTCTAAAATCTATGCAGTATTGTGTAGAAAATTTCCTCGAAGCATTGAATGCTAAATCAACTTCAAAAGGCATTAATAAGGGTCGCAAGAAATCTCTAGAATCAAATATCTCATTTTCTGGGCATGTTATTATAACAAACGCATCGATCTGAAATAAAACATTAAATATAGATTTAAATAAAAAATTGTTAAAATTAAATTAATAGACGGTCAAGAGTAAAATATTGTTTCATACCTCTAGAAAATTAGCTAATTTTGTTGGATCTATTTTACCAACTGACAATGTATACGTCTTTTTATTATTTTGCTTAAGAATATTTTTAACCATTGATATACATTTAAGATAATCTTTAATTCCTAACGTAGCCACAACTATACCAACAATTTTAGCATCTTTAAGCTTTTCAACGAGAAATCGTCTTCTCTTCAACCAAGGTGAATTTAATACATTAAATTCAATAACTTCATTATTTTCAAAATAATACCATTTCTTTGCAGGAATAGTCATTGCCAATGTAGAAAATGTTTTTCCATTTTCTCCCAAAAATACTGCTTCGTAATCATCTATAGTAGAGCCATTTTTTAAATTATATATTCTACCTAAGATAACTGTTTCTGTTGAACTTTTGGAATCCGTAAATTCGACGTTTGATGTACAATTTAATAAGGATAAGATTAAATTTTCGAATGTATGCTTCAAATTGCTATATACAGATTCTGCAAGTAATAGAATAAATTTAACTTTATTCCTTAATTAATAAGTATGACTAACATTATATGTGTCTATAATAATGAAACTATAACTACTTACCAATCAGATGTGCATAAGCTACGTCATAAAAAAGTATACATTTTTTCGTTGTATCTTGTAATGCTTCCTTAAGCTGATCTTGGAAGCACGTTAAATCAATTGTTCTTTTTGGTAAAACATGAAAAACCGATATTTGATTAACAGGATTGAGACAAGCATGTCCAAAATGTATTATACCATCAGCATTGATGTGTTGAGGAGTAATTACATTGACACAACAACTGCCGCACGTGGCGTCACCCAAAATATATACTTTTTTATTTAATCTTTTTTCTAGATTTAATGCAATGTTCACTGAATCTGGTAAAAGGTCATCTGGGAATTGTAAACACACCTATAAACATATATCATTTTTTAAAGTTTTATGTTTGTTATAAAATTCGAAGTATCAAAATACAAAATACAAAAAACACATATTTACGACAATACTTAAAAATTAAATATAAAAGAAAAAAGAAAAGATACAAACCTTTTCTAAATTATTACTTTCAATCCACTTTATACATTTTTCTATTTCATAAGAATATTCAATTTGACTTGTTAATTGTTCATCTACATTTTTAGAATCGTTCATCGTGATATTTTCTGATAAATTTTCATTCATAATGGGGAAAATGTATACTGTTTATTATTTAATGTTGAAAAACGTTTAAAATTTACTTTATTATAATTTTTCAAAGTAACTTTGTCACACGTTACGTGAAATAAAACGAAAATAAAAAGCATTAATGTTGTTTTTCATTAAGATTCAAATACTTCATCGTAGGAAGTATTATATATAATATACAAGAAATTTAGGTTAAATAGAATTAAAAAAGAGCGATTATAGCGGTTATTTTTGTAAACTATTCTCCGTATTCGATAGTTTATCATCTATCGAAATATATACATTGCAATATACATTTTTTAGTACAATTTCCTAGGTGACGTTAAGGTTTCATTCGTGTAGGTATTTGAGAGTACAACTACTTAAATATTTATAGTCTAAAATAATTAACGATAATATATTTATTAGAAAAATATAATTCTTTGTATGAATACACCCTTAGTCTTTTATACTTCTGGTTATACTCGTAGCGCGTGTTAGAACGAATGAACCTTAGTTTTATAGTCTCCTTGCATCTAAATTATTCTATGGCCAAATACCAAATAATCTAGTGACTAATGATAAAAGTAGTTTACAGTAGAGACTCGATTTACTGTGATAGTATTTAATAGTGCATTTAATTAATGGTTTTAAATTTCGCGGGCATTAGGTGCATTGTAAGTTTGATAGGTTAGTTACTAGCAGTTCAAAAAAATAATTTCTTCCTCCACACTAGGAGAGCGCGTGACGTACCATTCTCTCACATTAATATATAGTATATAAAAATCATCTATATAATATTATAACTGTTTTACTTGAAGGTTATAATAATTTGTTTGAAATTCCATATTAAGATAAATATTTAACAAATTATATTGTTTTTTGTTGTTTTTTTATCTTACAGAGACTAATCCAATATGAGCGTAGAATCCATGGACCATTATTTAGAAATTTTGAATGGATACGTTTATGACGATGATAAAGTGGTAATAAAAAAAAGAAATTATTTTATTGAAATAATAATAATTTTGATAATTTTAACTTGGATGTCTTATCATTCCTTAGGTAACATACAAATGGCTTAGTAAGGAATTGGAGGTACATGTAAATGTAGCGAAACAAGTTCTATGGGAATTTTGGCAAAAACATAAGGAAAATAATGACATTACATCTACTGTCATGTTGATTGGTAATTTAAAATCTGGCGGAATGCGGGTAGAAGTTATCAAACAATCAAATCTGGATACAGCCAAAGATAAATTTAATAGCATAATATCGGAACATATATACAGTATACAGAAATTTATACCAGATTTGGAATCGGTTTTTAATAATGATCAAGGTGATGTCAGGTTTAGTGCTATTAAATGTAACGAAAGTGTTGAACGCAACGATGAAGAAATGTCTATTTTACGATGGGGATCACGATTCAAAGATTGTCCTGTAATAAAGCAAGATAATTTAAAGTCTCCGAATAAACCAGCGAAAGAAGACATTTCTGAAACATCTAAACAGAATGATCAGACAAATAAAAAATCAACGGATAAGAAGACCGTTCCAGTGTCTCAAAAAACTGGTTTCGATAATTTATTCGCTAAAGTACCAAATAAGGAAAATAATGTTATACCATCGACCTCGAAAGATATTAAAAATAATAAAGAAATTACACCTGAACGGAAATATACCGATAAAACAAAATCATCTTCTAAAGAAAATAAATCTGTTAAGAGGGAAGAGAAAAGAAGTATTTCTAGCTTTTTTGGAAAAAACTCAAATGTTACGCAAAATTCTTCTAAAGATAATGAAACTAAGAAGGAACATGTAAAGAAAGAAGAAATAAATAAAGAACAAGCGAAGGAAAATCATATTGTTAAAGATAGTATAGAAAATAAAGCAAAGACTGAAGTTATTAAAAGTAATAATATAACAGAAAAGAAAACACGTGGAATTAAACGAAATCGTACCAAAGAATCTCAAAATGTCATTAAGAAACGGAAACGTATTATTGTAGATGATGATTCGAGCGATTCTCAAAATGAAGATGTGAATATGGAATCAGAGCCGGATTCTGAAATAGAAGAAGAAAGTATTTTGGATAACGTAGAGAAATCACCTTCTCCTCCTCGTATGACGAATAAAAATGGTAAAGCAAGAATACTTAAAACTGTTGATCAAACTTATGAAGAAGATGGTTTTCTTGTAACTAAAAAGGTACACGTATTTGAAAATTGTTCAGAAGATGTGGTAGAAGCCAAGAAAAAAGAAGAACCTAAAAGTGTTGTTAAAATACCAGCCAAGAAGAAACAAACTACGTTAACTAATTTTTTTAAGAGATCATAATGTATACATAATATAGATTTAAATATAAATAATTGAATTATATTTTTAAACAGTATAATTCTTTATTCTATATTTTTAGATGTATGATATTTTAGTTACTTTATTTTTTATAATAGAACAAATACATTTATAATAAAATAAAAAAATTAAAAAAAAATTTTTAATTTTATTATTAAATAAAAAATTTGAATAGTTTAACATTAAGTTTAATAGCTTTTTTAATGTTCTGAGCTATGAAAAGATATCTATAGGTATTGATATGTGTGTGTGTGTGTGTGATCATTTACTTGGAAGTGTTATCAGATATGTTATCATAGGTAGAATGGTGAATATGTCAAAGATACAATTAATTGAGTCATATTAAAGAAGGTAGCAGTGAGCCAATACACGATGAAATGTCTTCCATTATGAGTCACATTTTAAGCAATAATTGGATTATTATTTTTCTTGTTTTAAACATTATATTTAAATGTAAAAGTGATATATGTACAACATGTTTATGTTCTAACAAGGGTATGTAGAACTTTTTATGCATTTGATATGATTCTAATTTATTGTAAATATTGCAGGTACAGAATCTATTATTAATTGCCATGAAAAATTACTTACAAGTAATAAAATAATTCAGATGAATTCATTAACGTTAGATCAATATCAAAATGTACAAGAATTAATTTTATCAAAGAACAATTTGACGCTCATTTCATCAGCTGTATTTATAAAACTGAAGCATATGAAAAAGTTAGATTTGTCTGAAAATTTAATGTCCGAAATGTATATTGATGCATTAGCAGAATCTAATAATCTAGATGAATTAAATTATTCTAATAATAAATTGAAAATTTTTGATAATATTATATTTGATAAAGTATTAAAAATTACTAAATTGAATTTGAGTCATAATTATATTGAAATACTTAAATCAACGATTATGTCAAAACCTAATACTGGTTTAATTACACTCGATCTTTCTTACAACAATATAACTTTTATCGATGAGGCATTTTTAAAACCACTTTTGCACTTACAATATTTAAATTTATCATTTAATAAAATCACATCAATTTATGAAAATGCTTTTTTGCAACTTTCTGATTTAAAAATACTTATGTTAAATAACAATTTTCTCTCGTTA
>JACGTP010000094.1:138025-221037 GCA_023678845.1 Mischocyttarus mexicanus
CTATTAAAAGTGTATGGAAAAAAACATTATCGTGAATGTTATTTTGGCAGTCGTATATATCGTATTCCATTACCTGAAATATAAAATAAAATATTAACGTGTTTTTTTTTTACGTATTTTTTCTTACAATAGAAATATATGGAACACATATACAAGATGTCAGATGTTTTTTTCTGTAAAAAAAAAGCATCTTATTGATCCTGTATATTATAATAATCGTATCGTTTGCATTTACTTGCCAATGTTTTATTATTATCGTGTAGATTTATTTTGGAAATCTTGCAAACGCTGGCGCTTTTTTCCGGATACATTTTTTCATATTTCGCGAACCTTTGAAACAATTCCGGAAACCAAAGCATCAATGTGTAATAAGATGCCGTAATACAGGCTATAAGAATGAACACGTTGAGACTTTTCATAATATGTGGTACTTTAAAAAGTGATACTGTTTGTATGTACATGGAATTCACTATGCTTCGCCAAGATTTTATTTTACTTATTTCGTTAGAATTTTTATAATTATTCATTTTCAAAGTATCGTATAAAGGATTTTTACTCTTGGCAAGTATTTCCTGTAAAAAAGAGAAGTAAAAAAAACAAAAGGAGAAATTAAAACAACAAATATTTAGTATGGATTTTTAAATGTTCGATTCAAGATTCTACGAGAAAGAAAAAAAATAATAATATTAAGTTGTCAAGTATGAAATAGAGCCAAAAAATGCACATAATTCAATTGAAATTTGCTCTCCATTTCATATTTGACAATTCTAATAATAATAATAATAATAATAATGTTATACTAACGAAATATTTTTCTTCCGAATTTCCAGTATTTTCTGTATATATTTTTCCAAGTACCATAGATAATTCTGACATTTGCATATTTTCCGCAAGAAATTTGGGACTTTCACTGAAATATAACGTCCAGAAGCCGATTTTTAACGAGGGTAGCGAACATATTATGACGAATAGATTCCAAGAGTGGAATGAGAAAGGTTTCGCATTGATATCAAATTGTAATGGAATAACCAGCCAGCCGATAGCTGGAAAATTAATAAAAAATTATATGGAAAGTGATAGATTAAACCCAGATGATAATGTAATAGAAGGAAAACAATGAATAAAATCTAAAAATAAAATTTGATGAATATGTTTATAAAATAACGAAGAGCGGTTGTTTACCTGGTGCAGCTATAAGACCTATTGTCCATGCCATTTCTAGCCAAGAAAGTAATCTTTCTTTATATTTTGTTGGTTGACATTCTCCTAAATAAACAAACAGCGTTCCGCTTTGCCCGCTTATCCTACAAGGATAACAACACGATGGAAGTAGAGAAAAGGAAAATAATAACAAAATAACCGAAAGTAGTGGTGATTGATTGCAATAAAAAAATGAATTACTTACGAGAATCCACTAAGAAATTTGAATAATAAGAAGAATCCATAACTTGGGACGATACCAGATAAAAATTCGAATGTTCCTTGAAGAAATAATGAGATTGTTAAAGTTCTTATTCTACCTTTGATTCCGGCATAACAACCCCAAAAGTAACATCCTGTGGCCATTCCTGTATATATAAATATTATCATTAATTAAAGTTATATAACTCTGGTCCTATAAGACCAGATTCCTTACGTATAATGGAGGAAATTTCAATTCAATTATGTGCATTTTTTACTCCATTTCATACTTGACAACCTAATAATTTAACTTTGTTTAGAGAAATTTTGTTATAAAAATTAAAAAGTCTAAATACTTCAAGTGTCACGTCTCTTAAATATTACTAAATTATGAAACTGGTTTATCTATTTTACATAATTTCGTATAAATTCCAATATCTCAATTTATCGAATTAAAAATAGTTGGTTTTTTTAAAGTAAACATCAGTTATAATCAGTTCCATCCTTTTAGTTTCTCAACAGTAATAATTACTGATCTGATTCTGACGTTTGTTATTATTTTCTACAAAATAAATTTCTCATTTATTGTTCTCGACTACTCTTGAATCATTGCTGTCCGTATTTTCTTTGTAACACTCTATTTATCTTCAGACTTTTAGTTAATGCATTTCGTGAAAATACGGTGTTCTCGACAATACAGCGCATATTTCTTTTCAAGTTTTATTTTTCTTTTTATAATAATATCGAATAAATCTCTGGAACAATGAGAGGATTTCATAGAAAAAATTTAAAATATTCTTATTTTAATAACCGATACTATTGCAAGTTTTAATTTAAATAGAAACGTTGTCACACGACGTGGGAATAAATTTTATTAACACAGAAACACAAAGTATCGTTCGTCGTTACGATGTTCGTAATAAATATTTTCTGAAAGACGAGAAAAAACAAAACAACGAATGAATTTATTCTATTTAAATCTTGCCTTATTTTGAACCTTGAAAATTATATTTTAATTATCTGTAATTAAATTAAGAGAAAATTTAATTACCGATCAGAGATATTATATTGATGTTTCCTTTGTCGATAGTGCTCATTTGAAAATCGCATGCTGCCGATGGAAGAATAAATCCGATACTGCATATACTTAATGCTGTGTTTAGATAAACTAGGCTACAAAGTACCATTACCTTCAAATTAAATTTCCCAAAACCTAATTGCGAAGAGTAAATACGTATTTAGGATAAAGTAATAATACATATTATGTAATGTGATTATTAACACTAGATTTACGGATGTTATATATATAGTAATCAAATTTTCAATAAGTCAAATTGGCTCAGTTCGTAAATCTAGTGTTAAAAAGAAAATGATTGGCTTTCTTAGAAAGATCAATATTACATCGAACCTGTTTCGTTAATGGCAAGTTGTACACTTTCTTCCAAATTAATCTCATTAGATGCATCTAAGATCAGAAAAATATACCAATGAAATATATTTCCGTAATATTAGATTGTAAAGTATGAAATGGAGCCAAAAAATGCACATAATTGAATTGAAATTTACTCCATTTGATACTTGACAGTCTAATAACTTTCAAGAAAATTAAAACAAAAATCTAATTTCTTGTAACAAATGAAATAGTTAATATAGTTTTAATCTTACCTGTAGATATTTGTATCGTCGATGACTTCATTTCTATATCTTTTTTACCCATTGCAAATAACTTGTTTCTTCAAAGATTTGATAGAAATTTGTAAACAAATTGTTACACGGTATAACGTATTCCCACATAAAAATGATCATTAATAATAATAATAATAATAATAATAATAATAATAATAATAATAACATAAACGAATGGAATGGTTTTAAAATGAATGAACCAAAGGTAACACTGTCGAATGAAAAATATCACCAAAAACCGTAAACGCTCGATCGAAGCTTCGAATTTGCATTGTAAGGTTTATAACAACAACAAAAAAAGGAAAATAAAGAAATAATAATTCATACGCGCGCGTAAAGAGAAATTTCACAATACCAGTACGAATTTGCACGAGAAAGCAACTCTAAGCAAGTAAAAGCAACCGGACATCGTTCGTTGACCAACGGAGAATTCAGTAAAAGTTTTATCCGATGCGCTTGCCTTTTAATAATATATCTACCCCCACCAAGAGGAGAGAATGCATTTCTTCTTCTTCCTCATCCATCGGTTAGACGAAAGAAGATTATTATTTGAAGTATAGGATAGTAGGTTCTAGGTACGCATGTATTTAACTGGGAAATAATCATCCAAAGTATCGAATTTCCTCATAATTTAAACGAATAATAAACATTAACACCAATCGTATGTAGAAAGGTGAGTTGCATAAAAACATATCTTTATTTTTTTACTGAACCTGCTTAAGCTTTCGACCATTTTCATTTTTCTTCTCCTCCTTAGATGTTTTTCTTTTATTATTATTATTAATAATATTCCTTCTTTCGTGATTGAAAAAATGTATTTTCACGAATTTTCCCTTTTTTACAGGTACGATTGATACTCGAATATCTTCTCTTATTAATAATTTTCAAAAGGAAAATATAACAAAGATATAAACAAAAATATAACTACTTTACCATTGATACGTGGATTAATCATGAAATCGTGTTTGATTGTTTTCTGGTGCGTTTAAAATCTTCTGATAGGATCTTTATCGATTCAATCGTGATAAGTGTTAGATGTTAATGAAATTATAATTAAAGAAAAAAAAAGAAGAGTGTTGTATTAATTTAAACAAAATATTGGATATATTTTATTGTAAAATTACAGAATCTTGTACCATTGTTTTTGGTATAGTATATTATTAATCCTACTAGTTAATTTCTCTCTCTCTTTCTCTCATTACAATTGTAATATTTATTTATAATACAATATATAATAATAAACTCGTATTGTAATATAATATATGTACAAATGTGTATAGGATTGTGTATATGCATATAACACGTATACGTTTTTTACAATAAGAATAAAAATAATTAACAGAACGGGATAAAAATGATTTAAGTAATATATTACGAATAAATATATAATATAATAATAATAATAATAATAATAATAATAATAAATATATAATCGGTGATTAAAACTACTTTAATATTTACTTCAACACAGAAGGCTAATTAATTAACGATTTATAGTTTAATTCTAAAAATTATCGTTGCTTTTTATCAGTGTAATAATATATTTTTATCGCATAACAAAAAAATTTGGTTTCGCATATCGAAACCAAAAAAGAAAAGTAATTCTACTAAATTAAACGAATAAGAAACATTTTCTTTTTTGTTTTGTTTTGTAATAATAAACAAACTAACGGAATTATAAACGAATCATCATTGATGGATAATACTTCATCGTTATAAATATATGCATATTATAACAACAGAGACGGATAATGCATTATTCTGCATATACAGTTGTTACGATATTAATTACGTAATAATTAACAAATATACATTTATTATTTGTTAATCTAGAATAATTAATAAGAGAATCCTTCCTTACTCGATTAAATCCAATTCGTCGCATCCACTATGGGTATTTGTATTTGATTCCATTAAATGACATAAAAGTCACGTTTTTAATTCGTATTATCAAATTCTTCAATCATTTTTTAATCGAGAGTTTCTTTTCCCGTTCTTGGAAGTGCAAATGACAAAAAGCCGCATACTGTAAATTAATAGTAAATCGTTAAACGTGTTACGTTGTTTAATATGAATGCAAATAATAAAATAATAATAATAATAATAATTTAACAAGCCTACAAAATAGGAGGGAAATTCTAATCAAAGAGTTACGTAAAAATTTACGTTGCCTGCGAAATTTGAAAAGTTATTTTACTTTTTGAACACACCTCGTACACATATATACACCAACACATTGCATATACCTGATTATACGTGTGTGTTATTTGAAAATTTCGTGATTTATATAAAAGAAGGTTTGTCGGTAATATATTCAAATAATATTTCTGAATATTTCAATGCCATTCTCTCTTGCATATACGTAACATACACGTACGTATACGTATACACACATACATACGTATTCATGCATGCTCAAACTTCGTTTTATTTCTTTTGTCAAAATATTATATGTATATGTTGAAAAATAACTTACGAAACAGGAATGCGGCGAATATCACTATAGGTACGATGCAAGCTAAATCAATTAAATAACCGAATATTAAGTTTCCAACTAAAGCACCTAATCGACCCATTGTTAGAGATAAGGCTGCCGCCATTACCCTGCAGATCAAAAATACAAATAATTAACATTAATATTTATAAGATAATATTTCATTCGATGAGCAAATTTCAATTGAATTGTGTACATATTTTGCTCCATTTCATACTAGACAAGCCTAATATCAACATTTTTATATAAATAAATTCTTTATATTAATAAATATTTTTTTTTTCATTCCAATCTAACACTATCAGAATAATATAATATTATATATATATATAAAGCTGGTGTTTATCATTATTATTATCATCATTATAGAAAAAGTTAATGATAAGTTTATTTATAAACATATTTAATATACTAATATTAAGATTTCTACTCGTTTGAGATTTTATTTTTCCTTCTCTCTTAATATTTTTTTTCATCATTTATATTGGCCGTGTAGGTAGATGATTATTGAAATTATTGAAATAGGAATAAACACGAGTATGTCAATTTGGCGTATATTATCAGATCTTTTCTCGACTCGTATACGGCAAATGAAAACAGGAGAAAAAGAGTTATTTTTATATACGCATTTCGTGTTCCAATAATTGTAAATGGTTATAAATCATCTTCGTCTCTTTAGAGTCGCGAAGTTTTAACAGATAAATAAATAATAATGCCAGTGTCTATCGTAATGACGTTTGCTTACCTGAGATTCGTCGGAAACATGTCGACGATTATGCAGTAAACTAAAGAGATGCCTAGTGACGTTAAGGCTTCAAATATGCACGATAATATTAGATTTTGCGTTGAGTTTATGACGAAATAAAAACCAACGGTTACTGCACCGGAGACAAGCAATGATAAGACTGCAATAAAATAGAATTCGTTATATACACTGTGTATTTAATAAACTGTCGCTAGTATCATTTTTATGAAAAGAAAAAAAAAAGATAGAAATTTAATCGTCTTATTAAAATTCTTGCCGAGTTTGAACACCCTTCCCAATCCCACTCCCACCCCTACCATCATCCTTTTCCTTACGCGTACATATATAATACGAAATTCCTATTCGTATTATATATAAAATTTGAATTGAATTCTAATGAAATTTGGCAAACATCTTCTCTGTAGTATTTGATCGTCGTTAAACCTCCAAACTTTCAAAAAAATGTTTAAGAACTACTATTTTTATAATTAATTCGAAAGATACATTCGAAGAGTACTTACTTAAGAAAAATTTCGCTCCCAATTTGTGTACAAAAATCGGTAATATGATGGAACCGGGTATACAAGCAAGTCCGAGATAAACGGTATGCAGATAAACATTAAGACCAATAGTTGTTTCGCATCCATAAGGATCCAAATTGGTCGAATTGTCTGAAAGTGAAGATACTATGCACACTGATGTAGTTTCACCAGGATTATCGTGTTCGAATTCTTCGAATCTACAAAAAATAATGATCGTTAGGAAGTTGGATCAAAATTGTTTTTGACAGAACAAATAATGTTACAATGAATAGGTGTATATATTTTTTACCTGGTAAATAATTCAGGAAACCAGACCATAAGAGTATAATAACTACTGGTAAGACCGAATTGAATGGCACATGCGAGCAACGTGTTACGAAGATACGGGGGTTTGTAAAGTGACATAGTTAATTCCCAAACTTCAGAAAATAAAACCTTCAGATCTTTTTTCTTATGAAGTTTCAACGACCTAGTACTTTTGTCCTTAGAATTAGACTTCTCTTGCAAACATTTTACCTGGTGAAAGAACAATTTTCAAATAATCTGCGATTAGGAGAATTTGATATTATTAACACTAGATTGATGGAGCGAGTCAATTTGATTCATTTATGAATTTATTACTATATATATACGAGGTGTAATCAAAAAGTAAGGTGACTTGTTTGAATTTCACGGGATACTTACAGTCGATTTTCAAGCAGAATAAATATATACTAAAAATTCAGCAATCTCTAGTGTTAACCAATAAGAAGTAAGTTTCATTTGAAACATTAGAAAATTTGTAATTACCGGATACGTCTCAGGATCTTGACCGGTATTTTGTGCATAGATCCATTTGAATACTTCCAAAGCGGCGTCTGGTTCACCGCACTCGAGTAAAAATTTTGGACTTTCTGGAAAAGCAAAAAGCCAAAGTCCCAGGACGATGGAAGGTAATGCACATAGTGCAACGAAGAGATTCCAAGATTTAAAATGAAATACTTCGGACTCGTACCTTAGATCTAATGGTACGATTAACCAGGCGATAACTGTGAAAAGAGAAAATGTACTTTTTCTCTATTTTTATATATTTTTAATCCGTTATATTATTAGAAAAAGAAATTAAATTAACTTACGAGGCAATAATATTACACCTACAGTCCAGAACATTTCCATCCAACAAAGACACCTCTCGCGATATTTTGTTGGTTGAAATTCTCCTAAATATGGGAAACAAATTCCCATAGCACCGGTTACCCTGTTTCAATATTAATATATAAAAATATTTATAAATAAATATAATATATGGTTTCTTTGAAGAATCTTACATGGTTCATATTTTTGTTTCTTTCAAATGCATTATCGAATTAAATGAGATTACGTACGCGAATCCATTGAAAAACCGGAAGATCAGGAATACCCAAAAGTATTGGACGAATGACGAAATGACGCCGACTATTCCGTCCATTAATAAGGTAGCTATCAATACTACTTTTCTACCTTTGGTATCAGCCAGGCATCCCCATATATATGACCCAACTACCATACCTATGCGAATGAATTAACCAAAACGGTACGATAATTAAAATAATTTATTCCTTTAATAGTATTGAATTGTTCGAAAAGTAATGTCGAAATACAATCGGGTATATACAATGTGTTGGCGTTTTTAATTATAATTGTTAATATTACAATCAGTTAGAAAATTCAAAATACAGTTTTAAGTTTTTCACTTCTATCTCCGATTTTTATTGTTGTTTTTTTTTCTCTTCGACACGAATTCAAAGTACACGATGTGAAAACTGATAAGAGTTATAAACAAATATTGGCTTTAATAGAGACGACGTTACTTTTCTAATATTGGATTAATGGTAAAAGAAATGTCGAATTTTTGGCCATAATTCTAATGGGAAAATCCGACATTTTTTTGTCCAACTAATTCCAAAATATATTATGGTTTATATCGTATAATTATGGTTTTACCCAACATTGGAGATGCTGTTAACCATCCTTTTGCAGTGGAATCCATTTCCAGGTCGCATTGTGCAGCTGGTAAAACGAACGAAAGAATTGTAACGCCTATGGCCGTATCCATGTAGATTAGCCCGCATATTGCCAATAGCATGTAGTGAAACTTTCCAAATCCTATTAACAATGAGTTAACGTAATAAATAAGATATGATTAACTTTGCGTGCATATAAATAATGCATCGGTTTATTTTCCTTTCTTTTTTTTTTCTTTTTTTTTTATGCAACACCACCATGCATTCTTTCAACTTTTTTTTTCTCATTTTACGATGCAAATTAATAATAATAATAATAATAATTGCTTCTGAATCGTTGTTAAACAACAACGTTATAAATCTGTCGACGAGGACTTGTTTGTTTACAAATCTCTTTATGATTCAAAAGAGAATTATGACGATAATTAATAGTATTGATATAGACGGTCTGACAAGATTATTAACTAGAATTATAAAATAATTTTAATTTTAAGTTACAATATATATATATATAAGTATATCATTTGAATCATCAAATATTTCGAATTATTCTAGTAACCTTCGCGGGATGATTTCATTTTACGATACAATTGATAAGAGAATATACGTTTTATAATACACTAGCAATTAATCGGCATGACGTTGCAACGTTTCTCGAACTACCTTTAAATGTTTTAATAAAATATCATGAATCTTATAGAATATGTCAGTACAATTTTAAACAAAGAAATATGATATATTCTGTAATTTTTAATATGTACAATACATATATGTATTAGATTGTCAAGTATGAAATTGAGCAAATTTCATTTTTGTAATGAAATAAATAGAAATCAATCATTGAAAATAGAAAACAGCTGGTCAAAAGTAGGTCACTGGTAAGAAAAATAGGTCAGCGATACAAAAGTAGGTCAGCTGTACAAAGACAAAGTAATAATTCCATACGTACTTAATGTATAAAAAAATTGGCGAAGGTAAACGAGCTCAACGTCGGTACTGTTTATATGTCTCGGTGACTTCTAGGAAATTCGTTAAATATGAAATACATAAAAAAAACATTCTTTAATTACCGGATTAATTAAACGTTCAATGCTTTGTTTATGTTCGTTTGTCTCCGTCACTCTTCGGCCGGTGTCGGTAATCGAACGTTGTCAATTCGTCGTTAGATTTGTAATTCGTGTATGTTCGGTACTTGTCGATTTTATTCGTAACTTTTTTTCGTAATAATCGTTAGTCTTCTTCGAGCGTCGGAAGGAATAACAACAATATAAGTAAAGTGACATTTATTTCGCGTCGCGTATACGCGTGTGCGTGGTTTCTTCCTATGCAAGTGAAATGCATATGTGAACGTGTGTGTGTAGTGTTAAAGAGTGATACATATATATTTGGATACAGTGCACTTATGGATATGGATTATACATACATGGATATAAGGACAAATTACATCTAATGTAAGCTGACTATAATTTTGAACCTTTTTAATATTTGACTTGATAAAAGATCTAATAAGTAATCGTAACGTTGTAGAATTTGTTATCCGGATACTTAATATACTCGTCCATAATTCACTCGAATAACTTTCTCTGCATTCGTAGAACTGATAGGATTTAACATATTATCTTGTGCTAGATTTATTTTATAATGATTCATAATTAATTACATCTCGGGAAATGACAGCTCTCTTCTTTTTTTTTCTTTTTATATGCAAACACGTTTCGTATTCATTCAATCATTCTTTCTCTCTCTAGCACCTACTCTTTTCTCTGTTTTATCAATAATTATTAAAAACATTTTAAATAATCATTGTATTAGACAACCTATTAAACAATTATTTAAACAACCTAATATTGTAATTAGGCTTATCAAAAATTTCAAATACATGATAGAATTATTTTTGTAATGAAATAAATAGAAATCAATCATTGGAAATAGAAAACAGCTGGTCAAAAGTAGGTCACTTGTAAGAAAAATAGGTCAACGATACAAAAGTAGGTCAGCTGTACAAAAAGGTAGTAATAATCCCATACGTATTGAATTTATTGAAAGAAAGATAGACAAAGGTGTCAGAGTTAAACGATCTCAACGATAAATTCTAGGAAATTCGTTAAATATGAAATACACATAAAAAAAAATTCCTTAATTACCGGCTTAGTTGAGCGTTAGAATGTTTTGTTTACGTTAGTTACTTTCCGTCGCTTCTCGGCCGGGGTCGACAACCGAACGTTGTCATTTCGTTGTTAGTTTTTTATTTGGCCTTCGTGTATGTTCGGTACCTTTCGATTATATTCGTAGCTACTTTTGATAATAATCATTGGTTTTCTTCGAGCGTCAATAAGGATATTATTTAAAGTATATCAATTATTTCGTGTCGCGTATACGCGTGTGGGTGTTTTCTTCCTATGCAAGTGACTTGATAAAAGATCTAATAAGTAATCGTAACATTGTTGAATTTTTTAACCGGATACTGTATGTACGGGTCCATAATTCACTCGAATAACTTTTGCTGCATTCAGTTGTATGAAAAAAAAATCGAATATCAGGTGCTTTAGTCAGTGTAGACAGACGTACTCTCTCTCTTTCGCTGTCGTAGTAAAAAAATAGATAAAATATGAACTAACAACTAGCACTGTTGAAACTAGATATACATAGTGTTCAGATAAATTGCATTCTATTAACCTAATCCCTTATCAACTTGCCACCGTATCTCTTTTACACGTATGTAAATCATTTAAAAAAAAATAATTTCTGTATAGTATTACCCTTTAAAGGTAAAAACAAATAAAATTAAAATCAAATTTAGAATTATCTCCCAGATCGGAAAAAAAAAGTAATAAAAGATTAGAAAATCCATAACTCTACAATCTACGTCATATGTTTATCGATAAATAATTTACCTGTTACGGTGATTGCATGCTCGAAGTCGACACCTCCGTCTTCCAAGAAATCGAGCCCTATAAAACAAAAAATAATTAAAATTCATGCAAATGTATTATAAATTTAGAAAAAAAATTGAACGTTTCTCGTAGTTGGTTGTAAAAAATGTCGGGAGAAAAAGATTTGTTCATTTTTCAATCGAATTTTAATTTATCCCAATATTTAAGTAATTATTAATTAATTAATTGAATTAATATCCTAATATTTAAATGATTAAAATGTATCCCACTATTTGAGTGATTAAAATGCACCCAACTATTTGAGTGATTATTAATTAATTAATTGAATTAAGTATCCCAATATTTTCTCTTCCCCCTTTTTTATATTAATTTTAATATTACACGAAAATGATTAATAAAACCCCTTACCCATGATCGTTCGTGGTAAATCGATGAAAATTCAAATAGGAATGTGTTGTCCTCGTCAGTTTCGGTGGTACGGTAGCTACTACGAAGGATTCTTTTTTTGAGGGTGTCCTGCAGGTAACTACGATGATGTACTGACGCTTTCCGGTACGTGTACCACAGTTTTGTCCTCTGCCGTAAAGGCTGCACGCTACGCTCATTGGTGAACACTCGTTGATATCTGATCCGTCGTCTTTATCGCTTAAGCGAATTCGACGATTTCGAAAAACGTGAAGTATTATTTTATCCCGATTTATTCTCTTCAATCACTTATATTGTTAATTAAAAACTCCCAACGAGATTTTTATATTATTATTTTTGTCTTCCTTCTTCTTCTTACTTCTTCCTTCAGGTTTTCCTTCTGGTACCTTCTTCCCAAACAGAATAAACTTATTTTTTTTATTTAATTTACTATATAATATATATTGTCCAGATCATTATTAAACAGATCGTTAATCATTTGACTAATAATCACCACTATATATACCCCGTTATAATAATTATTTCAATAAATACCACAAAAACCACCCGAATCTTCTTTTCTTTATTCCTCCACCTTGGCTTAATCACCGGAGGAATACTACTGGACAAAAATCCGAATCTACCTTTTCTTTTTTTATGCGTGCGTGTGTGTGTGTGTGTTTTTTTTTTTGACGTATCTCTCTCGTAGCCCAATCCAGTAGCCTATTCTCTTAGATGAGATAAGATATTATTACCCCTTCTTCTCTAAAAACAAATCCATCTTCTTTTCTTTAATTTCATTTTATTTCATTTCATTTTTTTCTTATTTTTAATCGTCACGCCTCGAGAAAAACCTGACACTTTAATCCCGTACAATATTTTCTTCTTTGGGATGGAAAAAAAAACTAGCACGTTCGTGAATGATCCAGATTCGAGTATAAACCTAATTGAGGATACACGTTTTGAATACGATTTTGGTTAATCTTTTAGAAATATCCAAATGTTGAAACCTTTTTATATTATATAATATATATTAGGTTGTCAAATATGAAATAAAGTAAAAAATAGATATTATTGAATTGAAATTTGCTCCATTTAATACTTGACAACCTAATACGAATCGTGTTGGAGCCAAACCATGTTATAACATGCCATGTTGTAGGAGTGACTACCTGTATATTAAATTTGATTTTTGATCATTTCATTAGATGGGAATATCTGTTTTTGCAATATTTCGGATTATCTCGGATGGAGGGGGATATAAGAACGAAAAAAAGAAAAAAGAAAGTAATGATATATTATTTAAAGCATCCTCGGGTACGATGTACGATAAAACGATTTGTATTAAAAATTCTTTTTGTTTTTTTTTTTCTCGGAAGTAATGTTAATTTCTAAGAAGACAAAAGATTCACGTACACGCATTCATGCGTTTTTCTTCTCCTCCGAGTATAGATCACGTGAATTATTATAAAAAAAAACCCAGGAAGGTGATTATGAGATTACCCCGTTATTATTCAAATTTTCTTTTTTTTTCTTTTCCTTTAAGATTTCAAGAAAGAGATCTTTATCAGAGAAAATAACGACCGGTTTGTGAAAAAGGAAAAAAAAAGAAAAATATATTTCTGCATGCAAGACAACATAATCCTCTCGTTTGTTTGAATATCTTTAATTGACGAAAGATAAGGCCTCGTTTTCTGTTCTATCGAAAAGCAAGGGATACGTCATCGTATATGCTACCTTTTTATGGCTTTCTTTTTTGATATACGTCAGAATAAATATCTTATACTATTAAGTCATTTTGATAACGAACTGGATTTTTCAATCTTCGCGTAGAAAAATATAAAAGGAGGCGAAGGTGACGAAAGTGTTTCTTTTCTTTGCGCTGATGACGGATGATGATTGTAAATAGATTTATTCAAGATGATGAAGAAGAAAAAGGAAATATGATTCTACGAATGATGATGATGATGATGATACCGTATGTATGTCGAAAATACAGATTTTAAAGAAACGATTAATTAGTTTATCTCGACAATTGTGTATAGTCATCGTCGTCGTGTTTTCTTTTTTCTCTAAAAAATTTGCTTAACCTCGAGAGAAGAAAATGGGGAAATATATTTGCATTTGTATTTACAGAAGAACAAGTAAAAATGGTAAGAAAATAAATATGATTCTACGAATGATAATACTCTATGTATGTCGAAAATAATGATTTTAAAGAAACTATTAATTAGTTTATCTCGACAGTTATATATAGTCATCTTTTCCAGAAAAATACACTTTACTCCCGAGAAGAAAATAGGAAAATAAAGAAAATAGGAATATTATTATTAATAATAATATTTGATTGTAAAATAATGTCGATGTATTTTGCCGATCATCTTTCGAGTTTCGTAGCTGACGAAAACTGATTTTTAAAAAACATTATTTAGTTGTATATTGTTAAAGGTGTAGTGACAAATAAAGTAGACGTTTTCACGTGACTTCGCGATTTGTTTGATTTGATGTTTGTTAAAAAAGAAAAAAAATAAAAAGAAGAAGAAGAAGAAGAAACAAATCTTTGAAAGGTTTCCGAACCATTATCTTCAAATCTAGACTGTTTTAAATTAATCATCACTAAAATCATATTCACTTACTGAATCATCCGATATTAAAACGCAAACAATAGTTATCATTAACAACCGATCATGCTTTATACGTTACCAAAATGTTCCACCGTACGTTCTATCGAGTGTTTTTAATGTCAGACATTCTAGAGACATCTATTTATTTTTTTTAGATAAAAATTTGTTAAGCGTATATTATCTGATTTAGTATATATATATTGATAAAAGTTTGTTTTGTATCAACACAAGGAGGAATATAACAACACTATACCATTTCAACTTCAAATTGGGATTAAATAATTTCAAATTAAAATTAAACGATTAAAAATTTAGACCAAACAATTACAAATTATATACGGCAAGTGTAAACGTTTTAGCTTTGTCCATTCTATCGTTCCTTTCTTATAAGGAGATGCAATTTCGTATGCATCTAGTATAAAATATATTGCTAATATACAAAGATTTATACCCGACGCATTAACTGTCCAGTATCTATTTGAAATTGTTTAATCCCAATTTAAAATTGAAATAGTATATATGATGGTAATTTAATTCGATAAAATGGTACCACCCCTCCCCTCTCCATAGATCAAAGAAACGTGGAATACAAAAAAAAGTAACATCGATTATTCCGATTGATTTTTATCGTTGATCTCGAAAATGAAAAAACAAATAAGTGAATCAGTCAAAGAGTATAAAATACCTTTTTATAAGTTCTTATCAATACACGCAATCGATAGATTTTTCTTTTAAAAGTGTATTATACGCGTTACGAAATAAAAAAAAAGTAAAAATAATTAATGGTCAAAATGTAAGATCTTTGCAAAAAGAAAAAAACAAAATTGTACGTTAAGTGAATTGTATCATTTCACATCTTCGAGATATTTTATCTTTGATCTATACACTTCTTCTTCTTCTCTTTTATTTTTGTAGACACCGATAGACTGGGTGGTGATCGAAAAGATTTAAAAAGAGATTTCCCATCCCCCACCCTTCACCACGATAATAAACTTAGCTAATAAACCCAAAACTGGCGTTTTGCCCGTAGAATAATGTCTCGAAATAATAATAATAATAATAATAATAAGACGTTTAAAACACTAGTGACGATATTCGAAAAGAAAGATGACGACGATACGAGGTGGAGAAGGAGGAGACATTTTTTTAACTTTTCCCGCATTTTAATTTCCCTCGAGATTTTCCTGTCACGGAGTAAAGAAAATATGAAAGGAAAAAAAAGAAAAATAACAAGCATGGGGACGGATCGTTTAAAAATAATGGATATCGTTTGTACAAAAAAAAAATGATCGAAATCTTTCTCTCGAAGAGTGGTGAGTAGTTGGGGTGAAGAGATGCATTTGTTTTGTTTTGCTCTTCATTCGTAAAGTTAAATCACAGCTTTATAGTCATCACAAAAACTTTTACCACCTTTAAGTATGAAGAAATAAAATAATACTTTTGTGATATTAAGTGGAGACAAAATTATTGAAATATTATTGAAACAAATATAGGGGAGTAATGAAAGTAAATGGAAAAAAATTAATAAATCAATAAATCAATCACCAATCGATGCGAGTTGTGTTGTATACGACGATGAAATAATTGACAAATATTTATATACAATTTTCAAAATAATATATCCTTGATAATAAAAAATGTTTTTAAAAAAATAAAGGAATGATGATTAAAGTATCGATAATCGAATAATACTGATTATTTAGAAAGATGCCAAAGTTAAAATGGCCAACACGAGGCAACACGAGGCAACACGGACGCGTCGCGACGCGAAACAACTTGACACAATCGCGATTTAAAACGTAACTTTTGCGCAACCCTGAGTTTAAATGACGCGTTTAATTCACACGAGTAATTTTCTATCTCCCTCTCTCTTTCTCTCTCTCTCTCTCTCGTTTTCTCGGATAACAACGATCTTCGAACTTCTAACATTAACATATATCGATATAGTTTTTCTTTTTCTCTCGCATAATAAGGTGCAAGAAATAAATGTCTGGGTACCGTGTTGTGGTTGTCTGGACGCCAATCGGATGGCACTGTTGTTGCTGCTGCTATTCCACTTTACCTATTCCTACCTTGTAACTACTTTAAGAAAGTTTACATGTATGTATGTATGTATGTTAGTTTATATCGATATATGTTATACGAAAAGTCTTAAGGGGTATATATCGTAGATAGGATCGTGTGTGAACCAATGCGGTATTAACCGGTCATTTCCGGATATTTATTTTTCGTACCACACATTGGCTTAGGATCATTTTGCGAGGAAGGGAAAAGCTTGTTGATCAACATCAAGGACGTTACTTAGCTTGCCAAAAATATATATATATATATATTAGTTGGTTAAGTATTGCCAAAATAATTTTTCTTTTTACTTCCCCACCCCATCCCATCATCCCCCGTTCCCTACCCGCCACCGGTTCTTAAAACGTCGCGAGTTTAACAGCCATCTTTTGAGTCAATGGTCTCAATTTGAACCGTTTCGCGCTTTACTTGTCGTTTGCCAAAAATGCGGAGGAATATGCTTCTCTTGTTTTGTACCGAGAATGCGGTATGGCTGCTGTTGGTTAGTATAATTTTCGCATCTATTGAGATCAGTTGTATTCGTATCAAAAAATATTTTTCTTGATCAAAACTACTTGTTGTTATAATAATTAGTGTTATAACTAATTACTACGGATTTCATTTCGCACTTCAGCACTCTAATGGTTAATATGACAACAAAAAAGAAAAGGGGAAGTTTCATTTGATTCTTATTTTTATTTTATTTATTTCTTTTCCTTTTTTATTAGGCTGTCAAGTATATAATAGAGCAAATTTCAATTCAATTATGTACATTTTTTTGCTACATTTTTATACTTAACAAGCTAATATATTCATTTATACAATGTCACATATATAATTTGTATTTTTATTGGATAATATGAATTATTGGAAATAGAGTGAGTGTGTGTTTGTGTGTGTTAGGTTCGTATTGAGATTAATGGGAATTTGTTAAATTTGACATAGGTGGATTAAGATTAATGGATGTTAATTTAATTAGAATGTACAGTTTGCAAGGAATGTTGAAAATTATGACGATTACGAGACAACGTTAACATTGTTCCCAGTTATTTTTTCGTCAAGTAACAAAGTTTTAATGTAATAGAAATTATTTAAAACGATGCTAAAATAATTCCGTAGTTTCTAATATTACGCAATATAGTTTTCTTTTTTTTATTTCCATATCTCTTCGATCACACGTTGGGCTTATAATATTTCGTGATTTTTAAAAACTTATACAACAATATTTTTCTATAACTTTTCGCGTATAGCAGTAGTTTAATTCGGATTCTAGTTCTCGCTTAATGAATTCAATAATTATATTATATATAAGAAATATTTTTAATTTAACCGGTTCGGTGGTTTGAGCATTTCTTATTTCGTTCGCATGAATAAACGGATAGATTCCTTTTCTATTTAAGTAGCTGAATATTTATATATATTCCGACGGCAAATAAAATAAAAATAAAAGACCCTTTCTTATTTTTTTTACATAATTCGTAATAGATTTATTTTAATCGGGTCACACCCAATCTATTTGTTACGGTTTAATAAAAAAGGTCTCCTTTAAATATTACAAATTTGACAATGAATTTAATTGTTGTTGCCGTTTCTTGTTTTATTTAATTTTATTTGTAAAACAACGATATTTCAAAACAAAGTTTTACGATAATACTGTTCATACCATTCCTTTTAATTGTGTATCTCAACAATAACTGTTCCATTTCTTTCATGGACGAGTAACGAGAGATATGTTATTATAGTATTTCTTATCGGAAGGTCGATTAACAAGTCTGTTTTAAAGGCTAAGGTACGATGACAGAAAGAAAATATATCTCTGTGAGATAATATACGGGTAAATACGTTCTTCAAATTTATAATCGCGATTAAGTGTATACCAAAAATGAGTACGATGGATTTGAAATATGTAACCAGACGCGAATCACATATGTGTTTACTTACATACCTTAGTTGTATCGTTACGTACTACGTTTTGACCTTATTTAATCAAGCAAACATTCTTATTACTTTTATCTTACATTTTCAAACTAACGGGAAATAGACAAAATTTCCTGATCGATTTTCTTTCCTTTTCTTTTACTTTTTCTTTTTCTTCCTATTTAATTTTTTTCGGTGTAAGAAAACTAATTATACCGCATACTAAAAAATGAAATTCCGAATTAAAAGATTGATCTTTGTGATAATATTGTGTCGGTGGGGAAAAAAAGATGTCGGATTTTTGGCCAGAATTTAATAGGAAAAATGCGACATTTTTTGAAGTGAAAACTTCTTTAGCCGCATTAGACGATTTTTGGTAGGGGAAAATCCTTATGTATACACATATACGTACAATCAGGTATATACAACGTGTTGGCATTTTTAATTGTAATTTTTAATATTACAATCAGTTAGAAAATTCTAAATACAGTTTGAAGTTTTCACTTCTATCGTCAATCCTCACGACTGCCTCCGATTTTTTTGTCCACCAACCTAGTATATTTTCAATGAAAATATTATAATCATACTCACTTAGAAGTTGTGATCCTACTAATACTATTAGAACCGTGCAATGATTATCTATCAATAAACCGGTCATCATAGTTCCGATCATTGCACCTAATCGGCTAAAAAATGACGCCAGACCGGCTGCGATTGATCTGCAAGAAAAAAAAGAAACAGAAAACATAACGAACGATGAGAAATATTTTAAACCGATTATTAATTTTCACATTCTTTATTTTATCTCTCTCTCTCTCTCTTTCTCATTTTTTCTATCTTTTTTTAATTATCTCTCGTAACGATCGACCTCGAACGAACGATCCGATCAATTTTTATCGATCGATTAACAAAACATCATCCAATAAGTTACAATTGAAGTTTATATACCAGTTTGTTGTTTCTTTTTTTTTATCGTACATTTCCTTTTTTTCTGATGGAATTTGATTTATCTTTAGATAAGGATGATCGATTAGGCAAAGTAAGATTAATACAAGTACTTTTCTGTATATAATATTCTATAAATAAACATACTGAGATGTAGAGAATGAGAAAAACTTTATTACCCGTAATTGGATATTTATATACGTGTAATAATCTCTCGGTGATATAAATCAATGTCAAGTAGATACTCTTCCCACATATGCGTATTGTAAGAGTTGTATATAAAATTGCAGAAAACAAAAAAGACCACATGCACGTAACATGATATTATATACGATATGAAGAAAGACAATTGCCTCAGGTTATTATTGTGTAAAATTATTTTAGAATAATATGGAAAATTAGGCCTTGTGTGTTTATGATAACCGTGAGATAGATGTGTAATATTTAATTTGTAATACCTTAAATGAGTTGGATAGAAGTCGATCAACATACAGGAGACAACGCTAACGCAAATCGATGTAAATGATTCAAAGATACATGAAATTATCAAATTTTCTACGGATGTTGTAACAAGGAAAATGCAGTAGGATGCAAAACTTGCTATTATCGTACTGACAACTGAAACAGTTCAAAAACACGAACTATTAATTAATCTCTATTATAATTATATTATATATCTTAATTGTTAATTAATATTATATTATTATAATTAATTATAATATTATTAGAATGATTGATATTTGTCCTTACTTAAAAAGAATTTATATCCTAAACGATTTATTAATAATGGTAACGTAAGACCAACAGGAACACCGGACAATGCTAAAATAAAAGCGTATAAAAAGACACTGTTTTGGATCGGTATATTGCAATCAATGGGATCCATACTTAATTCCTAGAAGATAAAAAAACATGTATATTAAATGAGATAAAGTTATAATAAATAAATGAGTAAGTTAAACTATAATACAGAGAATATGTTTATTCTGCGTCCAGGTGTTTCAACAAATCTTTCTGCCAAAGTTTAACTCCTGATCTTCACATTATTATTATTATTATTATTTTTATAATAATTATTAATGTCGTATAAAATTAATTTTTAATTTTTTTACTCACCGTTTCATTATTATTATTATTTTTCTCAAATGCAACAACTGTACACACAGTGGCAGATTGATTAGGAAAAAGTCTTTGAAATTCTGCGTATCTTTGAAAAAGATCAGGCAACCACAACAATAACATATAATAAGAAGTCATAATTAAATATGTGACTGAGCATACTATAAACGTTCTATGCAAATATGGCTTTCTTACGAGCATCAACGTTTGTAAAAAAGTATCCTTTATTATAGCCTTCAACGTTTTAACTCTAATCTTATCTTCCTTATTTTCTTTCTTTTCTTCCAAACGATGTACTAACTCCGCTAACAATTGATTATTACTGTTCTTCAAATTCGTCTATTTAAATAATAAACATATTGTTTTATACAAAAATTATCAATCAAAGATAAAAAATAATCAATTAATTAAGTTCTTTTTAAATTACTTTTGACAAGAAACAAAAAGTCAACTTACCAAATATTCCTCCGAAGGATTTCCCGTATTTTCCGAATACATTCTGGATAATACGTTCAACAAATGAACATTTTGTCCAATCTCGGCAAGATATTTAGGAGTTTCGGGTAAGAAAATTAACCAAATTCCAATAATAAAAGATGGTAATGAACAAATCATGACAAACAAGTTCCAAGATTTGAAAGAAAATATCTCGGTTTCAAATCCTATATTCAAAGGTATCGTTACCCAAGCTACGCCTGAAATAAATAATAATAAAAATATATTAAACAGTGTAGTATACGATGTAATAAAAGATTACGCTAGCAAAAATTTGCCGTCGGGAGTTGTTTACACATTAATGCATAAAGAAGAAAGAAAATTAGGAAATACTTGCATGCTACAATCACCATTCCCGTAACCCATGACGTTTCCATCCAGGATAGAAACAAATCTCGCTTCTTCATTGGTTGAAATTCAGCGAGAAAAGTATACAGCACCGTTAATTGTCCACATACACTGAAAATTCATTAATGTAGATAATACTGTATTTTTTTCTGGCTTTTTTTCCGCTCCGATACAGACTCAAGAGTACACTTTAACGAGTTATAAATCGAAAAATAATGCAAATTTTATTCTGACTGTTTATGCAAAAAAAGATAAATCAATTTTTGGAAAATTTTACATGTATCGCCTCCCTCTTAAATCTCAAATTGACGCATCACGATGAGAATTCGTCGATATGTTTTTTACGTTCTCGTTTTTAATGGGATTCTTTTTGGATTTTTGTTTTGTTTGATGATATACTAACGCCAGGCCGCTGGTAAATTTAAATATCACGAAGCCCCAATAATATGGTACAAGGGATGATAATAATTCCGATCCACTGTGTAGAAACAACGATCCCAGTAAAGAAGTCCTTCGTCCTTTGGTATCAGCGAAACATCCCCAAAAATAAGAACCAGACAACATACCTAAACAGAAACAATTCGAAATGGTTAATTCTTTACGTAAACCAATTCCATACGTTTTTTGTTTTACCTAGCATGGTCGATGTAGTCAAGTGACCTTTGTCTTCGGTCGTCATCTTAAAATCACAGGCTGCAGCTGGTAATATGAATCCATTGCTTAACATCCCGAATGAAGAATTCATGCAGATTAATGCAGCAACGGCTAAGACTTTGTAATTGAATTTTCCAAATCCTTTAAAAATATGAATTATTAGTTTTATTCTGTTTTATTATCTATCGATCGAGATTTTTGTTTTCTTTCTTTCTTTCTTTCGTGTCTGTTTATTTTATGAATTAGTCAGATGATTTTATTCAAAATACATAATTGTCAAAGCTTATCAAAATACTATTTTCTTTGAAGTATTTTAAATGACGTACTACGTAACTCATTATTTGAAACATTTGGATTAGGTAACTGTTTGTCTAATCATTTTCTTAATTAATGAAATGATTTTATTCAAAATATATTAATTGTCAAAATGTACCAAAATATTATTTTCGTTTCTTTGCAATACTTTAATTAACATATTACATAATTCTCATTATTCGAAACATTTCTGATTAGATAACTGTTTAAATTGCACGATTGATATTTATTATCGTGTTATTGCGAACTGGCGTATAGGCATAGTCGATTAAAAGAGAGTAAACTCGATTATTGTTCGAAGAATGCTTATTGTAAGAAACAGTTGCTCTTGTTATCATTCGATGCTCCTATTCTATATACATTATCATATATGATTATTTTAAATACAGGGTGTTTTATAAATTATCATTCAATATTTTTAAACAGTTACAGTGTTATATTTGTCCTGTATTTACTTCAATTGTAAAACTTTTTTAACCCATTTTCATCATAAGCGCATATTTGTGCGCATTTTACTTGAAACTTATCACCAAAGCGTATATTATACCCGTTTATATTGGGCGTGCCGTCGTTAAAAAGTGACGAGCTGATAGTTTCAAGATAAAAAATAACACACAAAAAATAATACCATTTTTCGTAATATACGAGTCATGTATATATTCAACGTTTATCTAATTAGATATCATTAGAAAGAAAGAAAAGAATACTATTACAAAAAAGTTCGCATAAACTAATACTTATGAACGATTGTAAATATAATAAATATTATTTTGTAATACCTGTCTCGTCGAGAGCATTCTGGACGATATTTTCATCGATCTGCTGGACCTCTGTGAACGATAACACAAAATTCTAAACACGATTTAATATTATTTTTCCACACCAACAACGAATAATTATTCCAAAACCAGGAATCACTCATCGTTTTTCTTCATCCTCTTCCCCCAACCCCTCTACACGCCCCCTGTCCACCGTACACAACGATTCCTTACCTACTTTGAAATTAACTACAGAAGGTTGATGTAATAAATTATTCCTAGCATCCTCTTCCTTGCTTATCGTCAACGACATTCAAAATTATGATATTTTTCACCGAGCTTATGAAAGGATAAAGATTAAATGGGTTGGTGGGGTTTGATCGAAAGGATTTGTTCGATTAATTTAATTAATAGACAAAATTTTACGAAATACGAGAAGTGAGGATATTTTTCAATGCGAGTGATTTTAATATGTTGTAATAGAAAAAAAAAACAACATACAACGCGGTGGTACACGAATTGACGATTGTTTAATGTTTTTATATTTTCACTGACTTTTGACGTTCGTTGAAAAACATAGCAAAAATTTGATTAAATGACTGACTCGACTCTATTATAAGACGATCGTGACACTGTCGTGCTTTTGCGTAATCTATCATTGTATTACGTTCAAGTAGAGAAAGAGAGTGAGATAGAGAGAGAGAGAGAGGCACGTGACAACGTTTATCAGAACGTTCTACAAATAAAAATATAAATCCAGTTAAACAAAATCACAATTGGTCTCCAATCATCGAGTGAGAAAGAGAAATGGCAATTAACATTACAACCTTTAAACTCCTATCATCTTCTTCCCATTTTTTTTCCTTTTCTGTAATCTTCTTTTTTATTTTACTCTTATTTTAATCTACAATAATAATAATACTTAAAAAAAAATCTTTGCTTTTTAATTAATTCGAGATAACAGGTAATATCTTTTCTTATCAGATCTCGTATTTCGATGTTTAAAGGAAAATGAACAATTGTTTCATTGGTATTTAAAATATATGCACATACATTAATAAATGTTTCTAAAATTATACTTTGATTAACTTTTAAACACGAGAAAAACAAGAATTTATACTTTTTTATTAAAGTTTAATCCGACGTTTGATTCTTATTTACAGGAATAAAATATATTTGTTTTTTATTGTAGATTATTTCATTCATGTTCCACTGGTACTTTTTAATAGACATTAATTAAACGTTTCAAACATTATAATCAATTAATTTTAAATTCGAGGAAGTCATTGTTTATTCTTCTAAGTTAATTACTATCGGACGTTTAAATTGTTATTCACGAGAATAGAATATATGTTTTTTAAAAAATTCTTTTATTTTTGATTAGAAAATATTGTTATTATTATTATTAGCTTGAGGATTGTTAAATGAGAGAGAAGAAAAATTTGGGAAAACGTATTTTGGGTATTTAAAAAAAAACCGATCGTTACACTCTTACTCGAAGTGAACTACTGGCACTAGAGGGTATACTTAAGTAATACTTCGTTTTGCAAGAGACTATTTTTGTCATCTACCACGTCGAGTAAGCATACGATTCTCTCGTATTGAATAGAAACTACGTACACTTTCATCTCGTGTATTTAACGAAAGTGCATCATCCTCCTATATCGATAGATTATTAAACGTCAATAATTTCTGATTGATTTTTCATTGAAAAAAAAAAAACCATCTCCCGTAACCCTCCTTCCCACCCTCTCTCCCTCACTCTCTCTCTCTTCATTCTCGTATTGAAATTGACTGTAGTAGCTCAATAACTGTCATTTAAAACGTTCAACGTTGATATTTTCTCGTTTATACGACAGGCAAGCTTGAGTCCAGTCGATCGATGCGTATACGTTTGTTTCTTCGTAATACAATAATAATAATAATAATAATAAATTTATTACTGTTACTTGAAGCCACTTGATTAATTTATTGTACGATTACCAACGAGAAAAAAACATAAAAAGAAGAAGAAGAAGAAGATACGCATCTTTGAATATAATTTGCTTCACGTTCGTAAGATAATACCGTATTGAATTGGAAATGAATTTTATCAATTACAAAATGGTAGATTTAATAGAAAAAAAAATAAAAAGAAAGAAAAAGGCAAATAATATCTTCGTTAAATGTTATTTAGATAGAAATTAACATGTTAAATATTGAAAAGAAAAATAATATAGACTTGATAGTTTCATATATATTAATTAAACATTTTTAACAATATATATCTGGAATAATTTAGAACTTCAACGATTCGATAATAAATCTTTCAAACTGATTATAATCAATATTCGTTATATTATATATGCCTATAATTATGAAAGTGGTCTACTAAGTCATACATTTCTTGTTTCGAGATATTTCATGAATTGCATTTGATTTTATATTTGAATTCCATACAATGTTGAAATTAAAACCAGTATCTTAATGGTTCATTTTTGACGATATCGTAAAAATTACATTGAATAAATTTAGTTTAAAATAATGTGTTGTGAAATAACTGATAAACTCATTTTTTTTCAATTTTAACTTTGACCACTTTCATAATTATAAGCACTTATATTAATCATACTTGACAACCTAATACTTATTTTGAAACTATTAAAATTCTACAACAAGCATCTTCGTATCAGGTAATTTTAGGAGGTTTGTTACAACCATGACATCCTGTATACAAAATCCCCCATATAAAGTTTAACGTCTAATTGTCTCCCAAAATTATTAGTTATTGAAAAAGAAAAAAAAAAGAAAAGAAGAAAGGAAAATTGTTTGAATGATAACTTACTTTCCTGCCAGGATGACATCTTATCACAGATCACAGATTTTGTCTCTGGTGAAAGAAATCCTCAAAATGTCAAGGCCAGCCTTTATCGTTGTTTTAAAAATAAAGTATTTTTTTTCATATATTATATTTTGACATGTAAGTTGAATTAACGCGAAATTACGTTGATCTTATAGAGATCATTTAAAAAAAAATCACACTTAAATATTACATAACATATCTAATTTATTTAATTAATAAAACTCAATCTGAAATGTTAGTCGTTAAAAAAAAAAAAAATTCAACGTAATTTTGTCATCAAAGCATCTCGGAGTAGCGTAACTCATTACTTTTCTCGAAGAGTACTAAACTGAAGAAAAGATCGGTGTAGTCTTTTTTTCGAAACCCCGATAGAGGAAAAAAATCAAACAAGTGGATAGGTAAAGAGACAGAGAGAGAGGAAGAGAGGATGAGAGGATGAGAGGGAGAGAGAGAGAGAGAGAGAAAGAACTTTTCAAGGAAAACAAGGAAAGTAATTTACGTTCTATTCCTCATCGGAACTTCCGCGATCGATTGAATGGACGAACGAATGAACGAACGAACATCTCGCGTCGGTTAAATCCCTCAGAGGTTTACTTTCTCTGGCACCTTGAGAAACTATAAAAATCCGAGAAAGACAGAAATCCTATTGGAGGATTCCTATACTTGAAAAATATCATTACGAAGGAAGATTCTCTCATTCTCGTTGTTAGTAACGAACGGTGATGATTATCGGTAGTTATTATTACGCATAGAACATCGATTACACAAAAATAATTCCAACGATTTCCTGTTTTTCGAAGTGGTGGTAGTGATTATATTATCAATAAAAAATATTAATTAAATAGGATTAGTGAAGACAAATATTGAGTTGGTGAGATCTTTGATTGAACTGGGATTCGTAAATTCCAAGACATTTTTGCTTTATCGAGCAACTCATAGTGGTTCCAAATACAATTAGTGGAATATGTTTAGCGTACCCTGTGCATCATCTTTATCAATCATTTTTTATGTGTAATATTGTTAAATAAAAATTGTCTTCGTTTTAATCCGATTTATCTTTGATTTGAAATCTTCTATTTTGTTTAGTCGATAAAATAATTGCTAAGATTGTTCAAATATATTTGAAGATTTATAAAAAAAAGTAAAACAATTTGACGAAACTATAATACATCGAATAAAACAAACGCGCTAGCTTTTATCTTGCGAGATTGTGTCTTGATCAGGAAACATACTGTTTCGGAAATTGCTATTGGATTGAAAGGAACGAAGCTTTTTGCTATAAACAAGCAAATCGGATTTACAATGGCATGGAATTTCTTTTTTTATTAAAGCTTTTCTTTTTCTCTCTCTCTCTCCCTCTCTCTCTTAATCTTTATCTATTTATCTATTTGTATCTATCCGTCCAATTTTCTCGTAGGATACACAAAGATACATAATCTTTAGTTCACTGTTACAGATAGTTCATACTTGACAACCTAATATTTATCTGTTACTTATTAAATTGTTCAAAAAACAATGACGTATTTTTTACATGTAAATATTCGAGGATTGAATGAAATATAAGCGAGTTAATAGAAATTTTAAATCCTGGAATAATGAGGGTAAAAGTATCTTGTAGAATAGAAATTCTCTTTCACGGACACCGGGTAATAATATCCAAAGCTTAAGGGCTTATATAGGAATTTTTTTTTTCTTTTTATCATCTAAAAGATCTATTTCCTTTTTATTTCTAACATTTTCTGATATTACGTAGTTTCAAGAAAAAAGTTCTATAAAAAGTTTTCGATTAAAAATGATTAAAATCCAGTATCTAAATTATCTAGTATCTATTCTATATAGTATGGGTTGGCAAGTATGAAAATTGAGCAAAACATTTATATATTTGAATTTAAACTTTCAATTTCTAAATAGTTAACGAATAAACTTTGTTTTCAGAGCAACACATTTCTTTATTCGATCTAATAATACTAATAATAAATACCTTTATATATATATTTGGTAAATTCGATGATATTGGTATACTTTTATCGATTTTAATTAAACTTAAAGATATACAAAAAAAAAAGAAAAGAGTGAAATAAGATGCTGATCTTTAAATATCATACTGGCTTGTAATATGGAGCTTTTTTCCCAAGGCCAACTACGCAACAAGACCTACTTTGTAAGACTTCTTTCGACTGACAGCTCGCTATAGTTGAATCGATTCGATGCATCATCGAGCAAGTTTCTCTCTCTCTCTCTCTCTCTCTCAATCTTTCTTTCTTATGGAAATTCCTATACTGCCTTCAAAAATTAATATAATTTATTTATTTACTTAAATGTTTATAATGAAATTAAAAATAATGTTATATTAATGTTACGTATATGGTATATATGAAAAATAATTTTATTCGAGCATCAAAGAGACCGATAAAATGATAAATATTTCATATACACGCTCGTGTATTATTTACAAATGAAAATAATCGTAACAGAAAAGAGTACCTCAAACCAAGTAAATGTAGATACACGTAATTTCCTCTCCCTCAGGAAATTATATTTACGTTCGATAATAAAGCCTTTTAAACGAAGATCTTTTAATAAAGCTCGTTTATTCATATACACATAAGAGCATTTCTAAATACACATGCTGCATAAATTTAACATGTATATTATAGAATGCATACTCTTCATAGTTTTCCTTAGTAGACAAATGTTTTTAGATCTATGGTAAGTCACCTCGATTACATTCGCCTGCGAATTATCCGAGCGATTACCTTTTAAATATTTTCTCTTATTAATTTATTTTAGATAAAATTGTGTGTGTGAGTGTGTACGCGTGCTACATTTGTATTCACGCATTCTACAATATTTATTACTTCAATTCAATTATGTGCATTATTTTGCTCCATTTCATGACAAAGCTAATACATTATTTCATTACATTTTGTCCACTTTTTGTTTAATTTAATTAATCAATTAGTGCAGTTAACTGTTCATTTAATCATATACCAAAATTTCAACAAACATTTCGAAACTGTGTAAGGTAAATTTGTATCGTAATGATAGAAATCCGGTGAGAATGTTGGAACTCCGAGTAGGAAGAGAAAGAGAGAGAAAATGAGGGTGAGGGCAAGGGTAAGGGTAAGGGTAAGAGTGAGTGGGAGAGGATAAAAGAGAGAGAGAGAGAGAGAAGAAGAAGAGGAGAGCTTTCGCTGGAGCTTTCGTGGTAGCGGAGTTTACGGTGGTGTCAGTCGAGCGGCGCTTCTCAACGGTGTTACGCAAGTTTCGTATATGGTTGAAGAAAGAAATTAAAAGCAAAAGGGTAGAAGAGGGGGTTTTTCGTGACGTTTAAACGGAAACGAGCTTTAAATACCGTGAATGAATTGAACGCTAGTGATCAAATAACTCGAATAAACAATAAAATATAATCGATAACTGTGACGGGTATATTTTGAACGGAATTAGTTGGTTTCTTTAATTCTTTTCTTTTTTATTTTTGTTTTGTTTTTCATCCTTTATTATAATGAAATCACGAACTCAGGATTGAAGTAATCAAAAAAGTGTTAATCGAGATTTGTAAAGTGTAACCATGGTGGATAAATTGCACGAATACGAAGGCATAGCTGGTAGAATTCACGACGTTCGAGATAAGGTCAAAGAGAAATGGGATATTTTGAAAGAATGGAAAAACAGTGTACCCCTTGATCAAGGTTTACCAGGTGTTTTGAATCATCTCCGTGGTCCTCCTAAATTGGAAAGAACCTTGGACGATTATGCACATATTTACAGGTAACTTGTAATATCCACCTGTATATCCACGTATCTCGTTGTTCGTTTTTTTTTCTTTTCATAATGATAATAGATAATAGAAAAGAAAATGAAAAAAAGGAAAATATAATATTTTGTTTATTACAAAGAAAAACAAAAAAATAAAAAATTTGTATAGAAAGAAAACGAGAAGGGAATTGGTACGGGTTTCGGCTGCCGTAATGGGAATAGAATTTTCTTACGCAGCTGAGACGGCTTTCGTTTCGCCAACATTATTGAAAATCGGTGTGGATCATCAACACATGACCTTGGTTTGGGCTTTGAGTCCACTCGTTGGTTTCTTCGTTACCCCGATTTTGGGTAGCGTCAGCGATCGTTGCAGATTGAAATATGGTAGAAGACGACCGTTCATTCTTTTGTTAGCTATTGGAGTTTTAATAGGTGAATAATTCATTATTTATTAACATTAATATAAATATGACTTTTATTTATCGATAAAATTCAAACGATCATCGTGTAATTAAATTCGAACAAAGAAAAATCAAATAGAAGTCAATTTAAGCTTTTGAGATGCTTGGAAGAGATTTCCTTTGAATAATACCCCCAAATAATCGCATACGTTTAAACAATTATTTATTTATTGATTGATTTTACGAGATAAACCCGTTAGTAAAATAATTATCTTATTTTTATTCGATACACGCGTTAGGATTAATTTTGGTGCCAAACGGCGAGGACATGGGTTATGCGTTCGGTGACATTCCATCATGGAGCAATCAAACGATTCCATTAGGTCATCGAACTACTGCAAAGTCATCGAAGGATGATGCAATTACCTTGAAACCATCCTCCCATTCATGGGGTATATTTTTTACGATTTTGGGTACGGTTCTTCTTGATTTCGATGCTGATGCTTGCCAGAGCCCGGCCAGAGCTTATCTGCTTGACGTTACTATACCTGGTAAAATAATAAGGATTAATTTTTAATTAATTAATAAATATATATATAGTTCGTTAACTCTATGGATATAAATTTATGTTGTCAAATATTAAATTTC
This sequence comes from Mischocyttarus mexicanus, assembly GCA_023678845.1. Taxonomy (NCBI): domain Eukaryota; kingdom Metazoa; phylum Arthropoda; class Insecta; order Hymenoptera; family Vespidae; genus Mischocyttarus; species Mischocyttarus mexicanus. The sequence goes on from JACGTP010000094.1 coordinate 169,061, forward strand.
AATTCAATTATGTGTATTTTTTATTCCATTTCATACTTGACAACCTAATGTATATATTTTTGTGGATAATAGAGGATCATGCTAAAGGATTAAGTACGTTCACCATAATGGCAGGACTTGGTGGTTTCATGGGATACGGATTAGGTGGTATCAATTGGGATGCTACAACAATCGGTGTTATGTTAGGTGGACACCTTCATGCTACTTTCACGTTAATCACTATTATTTTTGTAATATGCGTGGCTTATACTATAACGAGTTTCAAAGAAATTCCATTGGAGGTTCTTGAAAGGGATCAGTATCAAGAAATTCATGACGAAAAGGTAATTTCTCTTTGATCTCCAGTTTGAATAACGAATTTCCCCGATTCGAAGAAATTAATAAATATTTTGTAGATCGATGAATCAAAGGTAAACGAGTACGATAAAATTACTAACGAGGAGTGTACTTCTTACGGTGCTGTTGATAACGAACAAGATACGAATGTGACGAAAAGTGATGTGAGTTGTATTACTTCTTCTTCTTCTTTAGAAATTAATTTCATCTTTGCATATATTTTTTGTGTTTTACAGGAATTTGTTTTAAAACCAATTCCAGTCCAAGAACCAATTAAAAGACCCGGTGAGGCACCTATGATACCTGATATACCAACTCAAGATGCGAATCAAACGACGTGTGAAATGACCGGCCTTGAATCTGACCCTAAAGTTTCTTTGAAAGAATATCTTCTTTCTATCGTTTACATGCCTCACAGTCTTCGTATGGTTTGTTTGACTAATCTTTTTTGCTGGATGGCACATGTATGCTACTCTCTTTATTTCACTGATTTTGTTGGCGAAGCTGTTTACGGTGGTAACCCTCAGGTTAAGTATATTACATTTAAAAAGGAGACAACATAATTATTATCAATTAATATTAATACATTAATTTAAAAAAAACTTTGAATCATTTTTTTAAACGTTTATCAAAACAGGATATGATTACCCAGTGAACACAGAACATTAATATGACGTTCGATTTAGATTTATGTATATACACGATTGTATGTGTGTGTGATTTGAAAATTTTATGATTTATACAAAAGAATGTGTGTTGGTCTTTGGTCAAAAGGCACTTTAAAATATTCAATGATAGTTAAATCGATGATTCATTTTTAGGCTCCTGATGGTACGAAAGAACGAGAACTATACGAAAGTGGTGTACGTTTTGGATGTTGGGGAATGTCGATGTATTCGTTATCTTGTTCGTGTTATTCGTTGATAATAGAAAAATTAATAAAACGTTACAAGTTAGTTGAAACCAATTGTAGGGTATTATTTTTCCCATTAGAGAAAAGTAAAATAATTAATACCGATTCGTTGAAAAATTCTTTTATTACAGAGCACGCAAGGTATACATCTGCGGATTGTTGTTTTACAGTTCTGGAATGATGTTAATGGCTATAGTAAAACATCCAGCTGGTGTAATAATATTTTCTTGGACAGCCGGTGTAATGTATTCGACTTTATTTACGATGCCGTATTTGTTGGTTGCACATTATCACGCCTCGTCGACGGTTAGTGAGAAAATATTTCTTCTTTTTTCTCCTTTTATCGAAGAAACGAAAATACAAAGATCGCGCGTAAAATGTTTACCAAATTTTTTCTTTTTCGTAGTTCGAAGTTACATTCGAAGGTGAAGCCATTCAAAGTGGGGGAGTTCGTGGTCTTGGTACCGACATAGCAATCGTTTCCTCCATGGTTTTCTTAGCACAGTTTGTTCTTTCTTGTTGTCTTGGAACTATAGTAAGCGTTTCTGGTACAACAACGGCAGTGGTCTGTGTTGCTAGCACTTTGGCTGCTTGCGGTGCCATTTCAGCAACTCAAGTAATGTACCTAGATCTTTAAAAATAAATATCAAATATCAGCAAATAAAATAATAAGAATGCAATGGAGTCGAGGTATCCAAAATCCAAAGGACCAACAAATATACGAGCATTTAGGTGAATGTAAGTATTCATTGATTATTCACAGAGAGATATATATTTCATGATCAAAAAATGTTTTTTCGTGTTCCGTGAATATATATATTCATATGTATTCACATATACATTTATAATGTCGTCAAAAGATTCATATAATATTTGTCGTATGTTACACTGCTATAGCACAAACGATTTTCATCAGCTGATTCTTGGAACTTAAGATTATTTTAAAAATTTCAATTTGTGAATTTGAATTATAATTGCAAAACATATTATTATTATTATTGGTAATATTATTATTTGCTATAGGATAATTAAATCAGATGCTTGTTATACGAGATAGAAAAGAAACGAGAAAAACGAACTCTTTTGATTTATCATATAAGCCATTTTATTTGTTTCAATATCGTAGATACATAAAAAAAAATAAAATAAATTATATCTTCGTAATAATGCTTCATCACTTCGAATAGCAAATTTTTAACGCAGCACGAACCTTCGACATCATGGTCTCGCTTAATTTCTCTATTTGTCGTTGAACGTATGAATTGTTGTCTAGTAAACCCTTGTATATATAAATTAAATATTATAAATAAGTTAATGTAAAAAATTTATCTGCAAAAAGAATAATAAAAAAAAGAAAAGAAAATAAGAAAAGTGGAGAGGAATAATTTTGAAGGAAATAAAAATATCGGAATACTTGAACTATCTGGTATTCTTTGTTATTGCAAAATACTGGAAAGGAAAAAAATATTCCTTCGTGTACGCCATAAGAATTATCGGAGTATACTCCCATACAAGTCCAATCATTATTTTCCGTACCGTGCCACAATATTTTGCAGTGTTCGGCAAGCGCGTACGCGAGTGATCTGCTATACCATGATTTGTTCGACATATTTTGCAGTATCTAATTAAGTTTATTGTTTAACAAGTTAACAAATATTTTCCAACGATTTATTTACATTATTCACGATCGTGAATTATATTATAGATTAATATTTGACTTAACGTACCAGTGGTACATCGATCTTTAACCATTCGTGTAAACGATCATTAACAATAATATCTTTATTAAATGATACGTATCTGCAATCGGGATAAGTGAGTTTATTATTAATACCCCATAAGATAATATTTTTAATTTGATCAACGCGACAACCAGTTTGCGCCGCTATCTACAATTGCAATTAATTAATTAAAGTTTTTATTTCCGATATATATTAAAAATATTATATTGTGCAAGTATGAAAATGGAGCAAAAAAATGCTAACACGAGTGGCGCAAATTTTCATGTTAAATATAGACAAGGAGGTGAAATTATTTCTAGGAATAGATTTAGCGTAATGGGAAATAATAGTGGCAGCTACGTTTCCAAGAACAATCACTTTGACGTTTCTATTAGCATATCTCTCTATGATTTCACCCTTAAAAATAAATATATCATAATCAGACGTAAGATATTGTACGATATCAATAATAAAATATTTCATCGTTACGTGAAATTTCGATGCTAAAGTACACTCCTCGAAAAATGTATCATCGCATTCTTCTTCTTCCACGAATTCATATCCCCTTGCCAATCCAATACAAAACACAATATCAGCGTTTTTAAAAGCTACAGACGGCTCGTGGGTAAAAATAATTCCTATGCGATATGAAAGATAGAAAGAAAGAAGAAAAATATATCAATGGGTTATTGTAATAAAAATTTATCCAATAAAACAGGACTACCGTCTAACTGATCCGAGCTTAATTCCGTAAGCTCTATTACAATACTTTCCAAAAATAATGCTTTCTCAATGGTCTCATATGCAATTAAATAAATTAATTGATTATCTCCAAATACTTTGTCAGAAAGTATACGATACATCAAAGCTAAAGCAATTTCCGTGCTTGCTTCGGTAACCACGACTCGTAAAACATTCCGATCGTGAGATGAATGATCAAAGACGATATTTACATAATCCATGACACTTATTTCTGTTTATGAAGTTATTACTTGAATATACACCTACCTGCATTGCAATTTATGACGTTTGACAAAACAAAACAAAAATAGTAGTACAGTAACGAGAGTTGGAAAAAATAAATATCCTTGTATTTTTTATTAATAATTTAATTTATTCATTCAAACAATTTGAGTGTGCTTATTCGATACATTGCAAAAAATAACATTTGTTTAAATTATTATATTACCAGTGAGAGAGGATTTTAAGTGCGAAGATTATTAATAGCTTTTTCCAAAACGTCTTTCCTAATACGAGGATAATCAGGATTTTGTCTCAATACATCGTTGCAAGCTTTTATAGCATCCGCGTATGATTTTCCTTTCAACGAACAATATGCCAATTTGTAACCAATTGATAATTTAGATTTACCACCGAATTTCCATGCTTGGGCGTACCGCACCGAAGCTTCGCGATAATTTTGATCCTTTTCGGCTATATAACCGGACAATTCGTGTGCTCTGACGCAGGTAGCATTATGTTGCAATACGCGTTTAAGAAGTTCATTCGCTAAATCATATTTGCTTGATTGTACATAAATATCTGCTAATAATAACCAACATCGTTCCAAATATTCCGCATCCTCGAAAGTCCAAACGTTTTTGCTTACTCGCTTTAGATGATTTCGGGCACGGGGAGTTTGTTTTAACAAAATATGAGCCGTAGCCATGCCCAAAGCTGGTCCAACGTGGTCCCTGAGTGCTTCTTGACTTGCTGCCAAATTTGTACAATCCTGCAAAGCTTTCTCAATGTTTGATTTTTGTTTAGTAGCAAGAAGAAAGAAGTTACCGAGTAGTCGATGCGTCAACATCTCGTGCTGACTACCTCTCGGATTTAATTCCTAATAAAAACGATTTTATCAAGAAAATTCATTATTTCTATATTAATTAAATTTCCTTTTAAGAAGTACCTGTAATAAACGATAAGCAGTTTTCAGGGCCATTGTCCTTGAATCTTGGTATTCCATATCTTCGTCATTGAAAGCTTCGTTGGACAACGAAGAATCGTCATCGGGATCTAAACAAATTTCTATCATATTATATATAGCTTGTTGACCCCATTCAGGATCCCGTCTTGCATAATTGAAATTTCTAAGAGCCGAATTTAATCTTCCCATTCTCCAATCTAGTAAACCTGTGCAATAATAAAAACCAGCCTCGGTATTGTTAGATCCCATTGCCGTTTGCGCTAGACCGAGCCATTCATCCAAATCATCCATATTTCCTAATACAATTTTTATACAAATATTTTGAAAAGTTCTATCGTATATTATTTTAATAAATTAAATAATTATAGAATACCCGTTCTGCGAGATACTTCTATCAATCTAGCTAATGCCGTCCAATACATCGGTTTTTGTAATAATAATTGCCGAAAATGAAATGCCGCAGTTTCGAAATCAACTTTTCTAAATGCAATATCAGCCATCATAACAGATGCAGCCTCGTTATTTGGATCAGCTTTTAAAAGTGTCGTACACGTTTGAGCACATCTGTCCAAATTATTTATCTACAACATGTGTAATATTCTTTTTGTCGTCGAGTTAATATATTTTTTTATTTTATCTTTTTTTATAAAAAATCAATAGGTATAACATCTCTTTACGGAGTATTTATTAAAATTATTACCTGCATGTATAATTTTGCCAACGATAGCAAAGCTTTAATATCAGCTGGTTTATGATTCAAAGCTTCTTTATAATGCAATACTGCTTGATCATAATCTCTTATAGCAGATGCATGATCTGCCATCGTCATACATATATCCGCTATTACATATTTCTCTTCTACTGTACTTGAAACCATAGTAAGACGTTGTATATACCTCGTTTGACTTTCTTTAGCTTCTTTTAACACCGATAGTGCAGCTTGTATGTTACCAGCTTTTTCACGAACTTTAGCGAGTAAGAGTAATTGTTCTCCTCGACTTTCTAAATTTTCCAAATCCGATTCAAATCGAGCGCCTGAATAGTAAAACTACAATCATTATTATCATTATTATTATTTCGTTGTTTTAAATCAAGAATGCAAAATATACTTAATTCTTAATTCTTCCACCAAAGTAGCTTCAGCTTTGTCGTATTGTTTCATTTTAATGAACAATCTTGCAAGATCTAATTTTAAATCTTTACATTCAGCTTGTTTTATCATGTCTTTATAATAATTAACAGCCTTCATATATTGATGAGTTTTTATCAACGCCTTTCCCATTTTATTCGCTATAATTGCTTTATCTTTTGGATTTTGATTTAAAGCTTGTTCGTAAGCTTCTATAGCTCTTTCTGGTTCTTGTATAGAAATATAGGCATCACCAAGCATACCATATGTCTTAGGACCAGGACAGTGTTCTACTAATTCTCTAAATCAGATCGATATATATATGGGACAAAATATTATTCTATAAACTAGAAATATTAATTAAAATAAAATAAAAGTATATACCTGAAACATTTAGCGAATGCTTGCCTATCCTTTTTGTACTTTAAATATATCTGAGCCAATTTCGTATGAGCTTGTACATAATAAGGTTCGTCTGGTTTAACTTTAGCTAAATGTTCTATTGCTTTTTCCAATTCCCCCATTTCCAAATACAAATCTGCGTATCCTATCGTGGATTTGCTTTCCTCTGCAGTACCTTGAAGTTCTATCATAGCGTTTTCCATCAATGCTAAAGCTTCGCTAAATCGTTTCATTTTGCTATACGCAGATATCAGTTCCAAATACAACATTGCTTTGTCTTGCATAGAAATTTTCTTTACTTCTGTTATATTTTTATTAGATTGTTTTAAACCAGCACATAGCATAGCCAATTCAAAGCTTTTTACACAACTTTCGAAATCACCATTCTCTTTTTGTATGATACCATTGACCACGTGATAAATTGGATCATCTCTGACCTTAAAATTGTAACTCAAGCCAACTTCGAGACTTTGTAATGCTAATTGATAATGATTTTGATATGCTAAAATTTGTGCCATTAATAAATGTCCTTCAGCATTTGTAGAATCGATAGAATCCAAAAGTTTTTTTAAAATCTTTTGAGCCTCATCCAATTTTCCACTTTGCATTTTGATCTTACTTAATATTAACAATACGTTGCTTAAACCGGGACACGCTTCGGCAAGTTTTTCTAATAATTCTAAAAGAGGTTCTTTTTCTGTTTCATAGTTTTCTTTACCTATGGACGATGTATCGTGAACAGAATAAGTTAAACGTTGTTTACCAATTTCCACGCATAAATCTGGATTTAAATTAGTTAAATATTCATATCCATAAGGAAGGTACTCGCAATCCTTTAATAAAACTTTTGCCGCCATGTTTAAATACTGTAGTCCTTTCTTTTTATCATCTTCACTAATTATCGACGACATGAACAATAATTTAGGACTTACAGTGGTTGATTGTATCTCCATTAAAAAATCAATTTGTTGTCTAGCTAATACTCTTGCATTTGCAGAATTATCTAACAATTGACAATGCGCCAAACCTATCAAAGCTGGAAACGATGATTCCTCAATGCGTACATTATTCCTATACCAATGTTCAGCTTCTTTTATTTTTCCCAATAAAACATACAAATTACCATATTCAACCATTAATTCTCCACAATTTGGATTCTGTTGTAAAACTTTATCTGTTACTTTGCATAATTCCATTAATATATTTTCATTACCGCACGATATGTATGAAAATAATTGTACGTTTTTAATCAAAAGATCAATGTTCTTTGCTTCGGCGAGAATTAAACATCTCAAAAACAATTGTAAATGTTTCAAACTTTCGGTGTATTCTCCATCTTTGCAAAGAGAAACTACGCAATGTGCTTTTATCGCATCTAAATTATTAGGATCTATCGTTAATATTCTATTAGAAGTTTCGAGTACTTGTTCCCAATCTTTCATAGCCAATTGATTGAATAATTTTTCTACCAGTGGAAAGCTCAATTTGGGATAATGGACTATCAATGAATTTAATATTGTTATTGCTCCTGTATGATCACCACAATGTTGTTTATATCTTGCTGTACCAATAAGAGCATTTAAATGTTTATTATGAGTTTTTAAAACTATCTCAAAATAATCTATTTTAGTATGATCGTCTTCTTTTTGTATATACAATTCTACCCAACCCTTTGACAATAGGACATTTACATCAGTGGGATTAACTTTGTATGCTCTATCAGCATAATCTTTAGCTTTATCGATCTTTCTGTATAACAATAATACTGTAGCAGATAACGATAACGCAATAGCCGATGCTTTTCTACGTTCATCTCGGATTTTTATATCAATTTGCATTATAGTTGATTTATCTGTATTTGCGTTTACTTTGTGAGCCAAACTTTGTACAAGCAAACCTGGTAATAACGATTCTGGATTGTTCATTAAATTGTTACTTTCTTTAATAGCATCGTGTATCTTTCCATTTAATAAATAACCAAGACTAAGCAAAAGTTTCAGATGAACGTTTGCTGGATAAGCATCGCATGCTTGTTTTGCATGATTAAGCATTCCATTGTAATAAAACTGATAACACAACCATTCTATCCATGTTATATATTCTTGCTCTTCCATCTCATCTAAGTCTTTAATTCATAAAATGAATTAAATGTTACTTTTTTGAGAAAGTTGTTTTTTTAAATATATATAATTACTTGTTTATTTTTTTTATATTAATATAAATCAATTGACAAAAAGAACGAAATTAAAATATCTAATTGTAAGAATTTTACCTTAAGTCGTATAAAACAGTTGCTTAGAAACATTAAATAAAAACATTGTTAAATACGCGTTGTATTTTCTTAATTATATTTAACATATTTAAGAAACTATACTATTATGTTTTCTATCTAAAATATATAATTTATTAAATATTACATATTTAAACAATTTTATTAAATAAAGTTGTATTAGTTTAGCATTAAAATTAATTTTAATTTTTAAGGCTCGGGTAAATGAGAACGGTCATTGGTCAAATAATTTTTAAACACAAATGTAGTGATCTTTCCCAAGCGTCGATTAGCCCTGCTTCGCACCAATCAGAAGAAGCAACAGTTTCGGTCGAATTCAAATTAACCAATCGAGGGGGCGCTAGTTGACGTTTGGGGGAAACTTCCACAAATGTTAAATACATGTTAAAATTTTAACATTTTTACTTTTGAATTTATTTTTTTTATGGGTTTAAATTAAATATTAATAAAAATTAAATATGTCTACGATTTGCAGGATTTTTAATAAACAATTTTACATTTAATTCAATAAATGGTACTGTGAAAATATAATACTATGTTTCTTTACTAGGTAAGGTAGGTTTTACTTTATCAATGACACTAGGGCCCAAACGTTGAAATCAGTCGGAATGTCTGTTTTGTATTTAATATCTGATAGATTAATAAATCATTGCTTCCGAAGTTAATAAAATAAAATAAAATAAATATAAAAGTTATTTTTTCGATTTGAATTAAGTGGTATTTTTATATTTATTTGAAATAATAGAATTTCCTTAAAAACAAATAATAAATGCTCATCAGGAGAAATAATTTCAACATGAAGATTAATGTATTCATCTGCAGTATTTTACTGATTCTTACGGTATCAAGTGCAAATGATTCTAATAAGAATAAAAAGAAATCATGGCGTGATAAAGACATAAGAGATATGAATGAGGCTGATTTGGAACATCTGTTGGACCAATGGGAGGTTTGACAATTGTTAAAAATATTAAGTTTTCACTTTTGTTCCTTTTCTCTTTTTTTTTGTAGTAATAAGAAAGGAAGATACTTTTAATTTCAATAATTTATTAACTGGTCATTTTGTCGAATCGAATTTTATGCATAAAAATTTAAGCATCAATTAAATCTTTCTTCAGCATTAAAATATACTATCTTATGAACCAATAATTATATATTATATGTATTACATTGTGACACACATATTATTACAACATTGTAGGAAAATGAAGAACCTCTGCCACCGGATGAACTTCCTGAACATCTTAGGCCAAGTCCAAAAATAGATTTATCAAAGGTAATCAATTAGTATCTCTCTATTATTTAGTGATATTGTAACACTTTTGAAAAATCATAATACGAAAACGAATGTCAAATGTTTTTGGATTTATTAGATAGATATTTCTAATCCTGATAATGTTCTCAAAATGACAAAAAAAGGTAAAGGTGTTATGATGTTTGTGGATGTAAGGAAAGATCTTTCTGAGGAAGAAGCTGGCGTTATAATGCGAATTTGGCAGAGTAGTTTACAAAACAATCATATCATAGCGGAAAGGTATTTAAATAAGTATCAACTTAACTTATTTAAATAAAAATATCATAACTTATATGTTTTACAAAGAGAACACATTTCTATAATTATTTTAGATACTCGATTGATCCTAAACGATCAGTCTTTTTATTCCGCGAAGGATCACAAGCCGTTGATGCTAAAAATTATTTACTAGAACAACCGGAGTTATCTCATGTTACGCTCGAAGGACAAACGTATTATAGAGATAAGAATGAAAATCAAGGAAACAAGAAATCGAACTATAAAGCGAATAAATCTGAATTATAAAATTAATTAACGAATTAATATCGGACGAATCTAATGAGAAATATGATTCTTTCTATTTCTTTTTTTTCTTACAAAAAAAAATAAAAAGCAAAAATAAGCAAATTATTTTGAGAACGATATATTTTTATAACTTAGATATATAATATTTGTATAATTTTTTCTTTAACAAATTGCATCTCGTTGAACTAATGTCATAAGAAAAATGAATAAATAATATATAATGGAATGTAAAAAATGAATTTTTATTGGATTGTATCTAATATAATATGAAAATCATGAAAATATATTGGAAAAATAAATATTGGAAGAACATACGTGGTGGTGGTCATAGTTATAACCATTTTAACTATTAATACAATCAAAATTTCTTATAAGCATAAACAGATAATCATATTTAAATTATTCTTCATTATATAGAATAAAGAATAATAACAAATATTTTTGTTATATTATAGAGAGCATTTTTATGTATCAATAACAATGAGATTCGTAACAACGAAAATGAGATTAATCATTTACTTAAACTAGATTTACTGACAGTAGGATCAGTTTGAGCGTTATTCATAGCTTTAGCTTCTCTTTGTAACTCTTTTACTACCGTTGCAAGAGCATAAGGATTTACCCCATTTTCGCATAGCCTAACACATATACTCAACGTTGCTGGATCTAAATTTGTGTTTAGTAATTTTGAAATTTGATATAATGTTTGGAACGTTTTACGAGCTGCATTTACCTGATGATTTACAGGCTCTGGCATGCTGGCTCGATTTTGTTCCTTCCTGGAAAAAATAATATCAATTTTTCATTTTATAAATCTAATTGAAATAATTAAACACATATATATATTTATTAGATTGTCAATATATATATATGTGTGTGTATAATTTTAATATATAGTAAAATACTCACTCTCCCGTGTTAGACAGTTTTGTGTATATAATATAAACACATTTATAAATAAAATTCTTAAAATTCTTAATGAATGAAAAACATTTATAATGTTTATCCTTTAATGTTTTCTATCGATATGTTTGTACAACGAACATTAGATATATACAATAAGAAATAGAAAGATAGATACTTTGATCTAAATTTGAAGAACTAATAAAAAGTCCCTAGTATATAAAATAGCCCGAGTAGCGACAGTTCGCGGTAGCTTATCGAAACATTATCGATATCTCGCAAAGATTGATATCTCGCAAAGATCGATATCTCGCAAAGATCGATGTAATTATCTAACTCAACCTATTAGAGAGTTAGTTTATTTACTTGTGGTTTAAAAAATAATGTGTGGTGTGTAGAGTTTGATTAAATTAAAGACGAAACAGACGTATTAAAAAATAAAACTTTATTTACGTGACGTTAATAAAGTATAATTTAGAATAATCTATAAAATGTTAATAAATAAATTTAAAATAACTCGTGAAAAAGTCATCTATCTAATTCTGTTAACATAGGTTACGTTGTATTATTTATTCATACGTCCCATTTACGCGCATATAATTTCTTTTTATTTAAATAAGAAAAATGATGGAACAATTGCAAACGGCGTTAACAGCGATTAAAGTATTACGATCTAGTGTTGGGCAAGTTTTCGATTCACTTGCAAATGGTTTACGAGCCGATCACGGAGAAGAAAATAAGGAATCCAAATATTTGTTAGAGTTGCAAGAATTATTGACAACCGTTAATGTAAATTTAAGGTTTGTATATAAGAATTTATTAGTTAAAAATTGATTAATTTAAAAATTATAAAAATAAGTGACGTTCCCGTAATGTGTATACAAATTTTAATAGGGATGTAGAACAAGCAGTAAGTAGTTTAAATCCACCACCTGGTCCATTTAATTTGGCTAGCACGACTTTTCTTAGTCAGGAAACGACACAGGAAAGACAAGCACTTTATGGTTCTCTCGTTAATAGTTATAAATGGACAGATAAAGTTCACGAGTATAGTAATGCTGCTCAAACATTATTAAATCAAAATTCGTTAAAGAGATCTTATACAAATTCAAGTAGAGCTAAAAGAGGTAGAGCCCAAACTAGTAATCACAATGTACCACCGCAGTAAGTTTAAGTAGTTTACAAATTATGTTACACAGATTAGAATATCATTCAGATTTACTAAAAATAAGAAATGTTTATATAATGTCTATAGGCAAGTGGATTCTATGATAGCAACCTTCGATCGATTGTTCAGCGATATGACGGTATCTGTGTCACGACCATTTGCCTCAAATGCAGTATTACATGTTACGTTAGGACACGTTTTAAAGGCAGTAATAGCATTCAAAGGTGTAATGATCGAATGGGTCGTTGTAAAAGGTTACGGTGAAAGGATGGATTTATGGTCAGAATCTAGGCACAAAGTATTTAGAAAAGTAACAGAAAATGCTCACGCAGCTATGTTACATTTTTATTCTCCTGCTCTTCCTGAATTGGCTGTACGATCATTTATGGTAATGTCAATATTTTATTTAAAAAAGAAAAAAAAATAACTCTTAATGTTATTCTCGTATAAAGTAAAAAGTATTCGAAAAATCTGTGAGATAGAGTATAGTTAAATGATAAATAAGTTATTGTAATATAATTTGGTACCTTGTTTTTTTTTTCTAGACTTGGTTTCATAGTTTAACCAATTTATTCAGTGAACCATGCAAACGTTGTGGTTTACATTTACACAGTGCTTTACCTCCAACGTGGAGAGATTTTCGTACTTTAGAACCATACCATCAGGAATGTAAACCATAATGGATTATTTTACAAGAAGAAAATATTTATCGATAACATTGACTATGGAAGTAGCAATATTTTGAATAATTTAATAAATATTTACTTACGTTATACTGGATACTGAACAGTTAATGCGTCGGGTATAAATCTTTGTATATTAGCAATATATTTTTATACTAGACGCATACGAATCTGCATCTCCTTATAAGAAAGGAACGATAGAATGGACAAAACTAAAACGTTTACACTTGCCGTATATAATTTGAAATTGTTTGATCTAAATTTTTAATTGTTTAGTTCTTATTTGAAATTGAAAAGATAATAGATCCCTGACCCTAATAAGATGTTGTATATTGTGTAGAAGTAAATTAATTAATTTTATATATTATTGTAAAATTATTCATATATTTAAATATATTTATTAATAAAATCTGAGAATAAATGCATCGTCTCGTTCCTTGTAAAATGTATATATTCTATGGGAGGTAATCGCAGTGTAAGAGAAGAGAGGTAATATATTTCAAAACTTTGAGAATATATGCTTCAAACGCTTCTTCTATCTATTATAGTGTGAATACAATAAAGGTATAAATGAAACATTTTCACAGAGAATATAAGGGCATTTATAAAAAGAACTTAATTATACAATACTTAACACAGATGCTTAAATTTGAAATGTTAAAAGATAACATTGGCAAAATATAATATGCATTTTGAAATTTGCAATATCTCGATACGTCCGATCGACGTTAATTCTCGATCTCACATTATTTTGATTTAACCGAAGCCAGAAGAAAAAGCAAAATGAATAATAATCGTCTGTCCTAGATCAAAAAGGGCTGAGCCTTTTCTTGTTTTTTCTTCTTCTTTTTTTTTTTATCAAAATAAGATAAAGAGTACTATTGACAGATTGGAATTGGAACTTGGCATTATTATTATTATTTTTTTTTTTTCTTTTTAGCGGATAAACACTTACGGCTGTACTAACTGTTTTTTTTTCTTCTTGTTTGTTTTTTTTTTTTTAAGTATAATATACAAATGAGCAGGCATAAATGTTTTTTTTTTTCTTTTTCCTTTTTTTCGTTTTCGAATATAATATAGCTCTGCATATTTTTTTTCAGTGATTTTTTTTCCTTTTGCATATCCTATGTATGTATACCACTCTTAATATCATACGCTCTAGGTAGTTTTTATATATAATACTAATTAGTATCATATGTAAATATAAGTACTTTTCACATAACTGTACACATTCACAATTGGAATATTGGCACTCCGTTAAGGAGTGCAAGTCGTTAAAGTGGCAGTGAACTTATTTTACAAATCGTTATTGTGATCGCTCACTTTTCATGGACTCTTTGCATTTTGTATTATTATTGTAAGGCTCTATTTAACGTTGCAATATTCAATTGAGCATAAATACACGCGTAGTTTGACTCGAAACTATTTATGCGATCTTCTTTCTATCACATCGTCTATCGAGTTTTATTCGCGAATTCATTAAAGTCCTTCGCTAAAAAAACGAATATGAACGAATATCAATCATCATCGTCATCATCGTCACGTATGCGTATGTTCGTATATTTTTTAAACTCGTTCAACTTCCTTGATCACGCGAAAGTTTAAATAAATGCGTCAACGTTTACGTAGATTTTTCAAGCAATTTTGCCTTTACTTTTTCTTCCTTTTTCTTCATCCTCTTGTCAAGAGTGTATGTGTGTATATGTGTGTGTGCGTGTGTGCACGTAGACTGTACTTTATTATTAAGTGCAATTTTTTTAAAGATATTTTTCTTATAATTTCGGTGCAGAATCTTAAATCAAAGTGACGGGTAGAAATGTTTACGACAACGAACACTCAACGACACGGTATTTTTTTTCTTTTTGTTTTTTCCTTTTTTTTGTTTCTTTTCTTTTTCGTTAAATATTTTTTGTTCATCCTCCGAACATCGTGTGAACACATAACGCGGAATTTTCTCCCCTTCAGCCAATCGTTTCTTTTTTCTCTTCTCTCTTCCCAGCGAGTAGAAAGATACAAAGAGAAAGATTTGTGAATATGTTTGTCGCGAACAAATTGAAAGAGAAGTATACTTTTCCAATAATTTCTTTTGTATCAAGTGAATCATGGTAAAAGATACCAAAGGGGAGAAGATTTAATAACGTATCTCGTAACAATTTTATTTATGTATCTACGAGTGCAAAATAATCAATGTTTAACAATTTATCTTCAATGATTCGAGAGAAGAAAATCAAATCAAATCTTTTCTTTTTCTTTTTCAATAGTCGCATTATTAACGTTGAATTTTACGATCAAAGACGCATATCTAGTTTGAGCCAAAGCAATTGCAACTTTAAACAGGAATAATTCAATAAATTATTATCACTTTAAATACATCTCACATATTAAGTTTGTATTTTATGGAAAATAATGTTCGGAAATAAAATTCTAATCGTATCTCGAACGGATGGTATACATCTGACGACGAAAAACAATATATTTTCTTTGCTTTCTTTTTTTTATGCCTGTAAAATCACTTTAAAATAGAGCCTCTAGACTAGAATACCCCCTACAATATTTATTCGTTTCGAATCACAAAAAGAACAAAACTGAAACGATGTAATTTTTCTTCGAATGAGTATTCTTTTTCCATAAAAGTCGAAAAACAAAATGATTAAGATATTTGAAGTAATAATAATTATTAAAACCAGTCCTGTATTATGTATGTCTGTTCCTTACAGGGTTCATCGTCATCATCATCATCATTATCATCATCATCGTGTAATTTTTCTGTCTCTGTATTTGTGTTTAATACATATTATTAATTAATTAATTTATTTTTTCTTCTTCATAAGCTTGTAATGATTTAAAAAATGGATATGCTAGCAATACTCGGTCCGTAATTATTGTACAGCCATTTTAGACGTGAGTAAAAAGGACGTACACAATTTTTGGTACGTCCGACAGACGTGTTTTACTCGTACGACGTTATTACTTTTTTATTTATTAATTTATTTATTTAATTTATTTAATTTATTAATTTATTTATTAATTTATTTTTAGGGAGGATTCCTTTTCCTCGATCGTTTTTATTTTATTAGCTCCGATACGGTAACGCTACTAACTACTTAATTGCTAAATAACTTTTATACGTGTATATTCACCTATCCTAAAATATATTGTTAATTTTAATTAGTTTTAATGTTGAATTTGATAATATCATCGCACGGTTAAATGCAAGGAAGAAATCCTACTTTTAGCGTTTATATCCTTCGGTTCGGTTCATTTTTTATTGCCTTTTTCACTGTTTTTTTGCTTGTTGTTGTTTGTTTGTCTTGTTGATGTTGTTGTTCTTGTTGTTGTAATCGTCGTATTTTAATACGCATTGACTGCTTATGATTAAAAAGTTCTTTTCCTTACTTGTTCGTTTTTA
Organism: Mischocyttarus mexicanus; assembly: GCA_023678845.1. NCBI lineage: Eukaryota > Metazoa > Arthropoda > Insecta > Hymenoptera > Vespidae > Mischocyttarus > Mischocyttarus mexicanus. The sequence goes on from JACGTP010000094.1 coordinate 185,761, forward strand.
CTTTTTTTTAAACACATTTTTGTATCCCTTTTTTTTCTTTCCCCCCTTTTCCTTCTTTCATCTATTTTCTTTTTGTTAAATTATACACCGTGCAAAGAGCCCAGCAGCTGTGTTGCACGCCAACGCATCCGAAGAGAAAGTTTCATTGTTCATTGCGAGTTAAAAAAACTCCGACGAGAGAGAAAGAGAGAGAGAGAGCTGTGCTATTCTAAAAATTACCATACACTGCATTTTTTATGCACCGTGTTATACATTTTGAAGAGAGGGTTATTTTTTTATTTTTATTTTTATTTTTATTTTATTTTTATTTTATTTTATTTATTTTTTTTTGTTTTGTTTTGTTTTGTTTCATTCAACGTACCAACACGTTTCCTTCAATTTTTTTTTGTCTTTTTCTTTTTTTTTCTTTTTAATCCTTTACTTCGATTGCTATAATAATAATAATAATAAATAATAAATAATAATACTAAAATGGGGGAGAAAAAATTTGTTTCGTAAAGATTTGTGAAGTATTTCTTTTTATCCTTTTCTTTTTTTTTGTTTCTTCTCGAAGTAGTCAAAAGAATCTGTCGTGTCCAGTTGTTTCTCTTTCTTCCAACTATATTTACATATTACGTATATGCAATTAAAATAATCATTGATACGCACGCGTGTAAACCTTTTTCCTTCTCTTTCTTTCTTTCTTTCTTTCTTACGAGGAAAAGTGTATTAAATACGCGGATATTAAAATGTTAGAATATTTTTTTTATAATTATTTATGTGCGAACATTTGCTTTTTTTTTGCAAACGATGATCGTCGGATTTTTTTAACGAATGACAAAATGAAAGAAGAAGAAGAAGAATAATCCTCTCACAATTCCTGTAGGAGGATATCGCGTCTTAGGCACAAATCACACATCTCGCTGCTCTTTCTAACGAAACTTAACTCGTTTTATCTATTTTTTGTTCCTTTTTCTTTCGATGATCCGTGATAATCCCGACCCACCCTCCCCCTTACCCATATTCATTTTCAATTTCGCGAGTTTACGTAACATATTTGCTTATAATCTTTGGTTATATAATGAAATTATATTTCTTGGTTTAATATTATCCCTGTTATTGGGGGATTGAGATTGCGTCTTAGGTTATTAACGAGATCCAGATTCGTTAATTCAGTTATAATTACTGAATCCTAGATTGTTGGTAGTAGCATTGGCAGCACGACGCAAACTGTTCCTCAAAAATACCGCACATGCTTTGCTACTTTCGGTGATAATATCGTATAGTTGATTCTCCAAGTTGATACTGTTCGTAGTTAGTAGCAATGGCAGAGGTATGGGAGTGTTCATAATCACCAGATTACCAATATTAAGAGGAGTTATTTCCCATTGTCAGACACCGCTGTTCGGAAAGCGTGGCGGGGGAAGCGGGGGCGGTGGCCTCTCCGGTTGAGCGGGAGCGACGGAAGATCGCTCTGATCCAGCTGCAAACACAACTGCACAATCATATTAATCAGATGTCTATAGTATTACTTTTTTATTTTTTATATCATTTAAAATGGGGTCACCCAAGTGTGATGGGTTGAACAAATCGATTAACTTTTTGTCTCTTTTGCATTAGTCGATTCCTAAACGTCTTTAGAATATGCTGCCTAATTACAGTCCAATCGAATTAGCCTGATTTTGGGCACAGAATGAATGTTGTTTCGACTTCCTTAAAAAAAATTTGAGAGGTGCATTATGCGATCGCTTAAAATTGTCTTCCCGTAAATCTTGGCTTATATCTCGGAAACTAATAGTTTTGGGTTAAAAATTTACTGAAAACAATTTCTTCCTTATGAAATTTTCTTTTTAAGTGGAAAAAGTGCGATTATACGCCAAATTGCAATAGTTTCCAATAGTTAATATTAATAGATTTTCATGAAATTCATGTAAATGTATTTAACTTAATAAGTACGTTTAACTCTTCCTTGATTTATACTACTTGTATAGCCAGACGGTATGGTCAGACAAGTAATATAAGTAAGGGTAGAGTTAGATAAACCAATCAACCTTTGTTTTCAAGATGGGTATCTTCGGAGTGGTACAACTCTTGTTCTTACGGAGATTTATGCTTAAAAATTTGTTTACGCGCTAATGAAATGTTAATAAATATATGAAAATATTCTATCTTTTTAATCAATTTGATTTTTCTTTTTTTTTTTACACATATACCATACAATCCATAAGCACAATTAAATCAATATTCTTCTTAAATATTTTTTTATCTACTTTTATGATGATCATGCAATTTCGTAAGCATATTTTTAACCCCTTAACCAACGATTTATTTACGATATACGTTAGATTTACGTTTACGTATTATACGGGCTACGCCTGTAGTCGTAGGTTATGGGGTTAAGTAAAAATATTAAAAGAGGAAACAGATATATTATATAACTTTTATACGTATATAATTATTTATTTTAATTAGAATTCGATAGTAAAATTTGTTGTTTCTTCAGATGAATGCTATATAGGTTGTCAAGTATGAAATGGAGCAAATTTCAAATCAATTATGTGAATATTTTGCTTCATTTCATACGTAACACCCTAATATCATTATGCAAAAGTTATGAGATTTTTTCTTTTTTCTTACGGATAAGAAATTCCGTTAATTTTCCATAGATAGAATAATTTTCTTTGGCCTATTGTAAAAAGAAAAAAAAAATAAGACGTTATTAAAATAATATGTTAAGTTTATTCATTTAAATGAACTAAAATAATATTTTATTACGTCGTGGTATAAATATAACTAAAATACCATAAGTGGTGGTAGTATGGGGTTTAGAAAGGGGTTGGGTTTAGGAATCGTTGTCACGCAAATAATTATTATTATTATTATTATTATTATTATTAATTTGTTTAGTATTTTTGGTAGAGTTCCAAGCAATATAAACTGTATCCATGCGTAAACATGCTCGATTATGTCGTTCATGCTCCAACTGTAATTAACTTTATGATATTTTTGGTATTATTATTATTATTATTTATTAATAAATTTTTCTCCGTGTACTTTGGATTATATATATATATATATGTAGACCTTATCCACATCCAAATACGTATTTATACCCCGTTCATTTTCGTGATCTTCAGTTCTGTGGACTCTAAATATGAAAATTTAACACAACGATGATCCATAAAATGATAATTATTCCCGCTTAAACTACTACAGAGGCCAGTGTGTGTATTTTTTTAGTAGCGCGTTTATTTGCTACTAAATAGAGTGAAGATAAAGCAATTACTGTAGTGACAATCACATCGAATTTCATTTTTTTTTTGTTTTTTTTTTTTACAAAAATAAGTAATATATATATATATATTTGTATATATATATATATATATGGCTAATTTTAAAGTGTAGTTAGACACAATAGTAAAAGAGAGACTACCTTACTACATACAAATGACATTAAAGAGACACTTGCTCACACATACACATCCACACGCACGCACATTTCCATCCATTCAATATTATTTCCATTCTATGATAATGTGTTTTAAGTATCTGAGTTACATTTTTAAACACATTATTGTAACGAAATGGTTAAATAATGGTTTCTTTTTTATTTTATCGATTATTTAAATAACCTCAGATTTTCATAATTAAGCTTTGTATTGTTCTAGCAAGACATTCAGTTATACAGAATCGTGCATAAGTCAGCTTAAAAAACATTTATACGAAAGATGATTATGAATGCATTTAAAACTATACAATAAAATCTTACGAAGCCAATATGTATATTCCATTGTTAATAGACATTTTTATATCGTTTTATATTGGATACACACGTTAATTACATTATCAAAAATACAAGCTTTGTAAAAATGATTAAATAAAACAAAGTTTAATTCTTTACGATCTTTACGATTTTCGAACTATTGAAAAAGAAATATTAAAAAAACAAGTATCGTTTGAGTGCAATCCTAAAGAAATAAAAATGTAATTTTTTTTAGAATCTATACCATTTCAACTTCGAATTGGGACTAAACAATTTCAAGTTGGGATTAAACAATTTCAAATAGATACTGGACAGTTAATGCGTCGGGTATAAATCTTTTTTTTTCGGGTATAATCGTTTAGTTATATTTTCTTTCTTTTTTTAGACATTAATTTTATATATATATCTATAAATATTATTCCCTTCAATAGAATAGCGAGAAAATGATTGAATTAATTGTTTATATTAAGAGATATAAAAAAAAATATTAAGAGATATTTAAATATCTAAATTTTCTATTAATCTTTCATTAATAATAATAATATACACGTAATAATATTTTTCTTTCTTTTTTTTTCCTTATACAACAATATTAGCAATCATTCAATAATGCACATAATATTGTTCATTATTCCTTGCTAAATTGCTATTGCCAATGTGAAAGATGGGTAGATTATGAGACTTCTGTTCTCTGGTATAATAAACAGTAACTCATCTTGTAGCAGCGAAGCAGTAACAATATTAGATTTTTCATATAAATCAGGATATTTCTCTTCTTTACTTTTGTATCATACTGAAAGCAGAAAAATAATGTTTGCAAATAAATTTAAAAAAGAAACAACACAACAACGACGACAACAACAACAACGAATGAATTGCAAATATAACAGCGGCAAATAAAATTGAATAAATAAATAAAGAAACTAAAGATTTTCCTTTTTTTTTAACAAAAAGATATAAACAATAAATGATAACGACGATGACGATGGTGATGATGATAATGGCACAAGGCATGCATAAAAATAAATAGTTTGTGGATGACGTGTGTAACGAGTATCAAACAATTCTTATTAATTAATATTAAACACCTGTGATGTTTCTTTAAATTAATAATAATTATTATCGAAAGACGTTAGTTAAATAAATACCAAGTATTTCAAATTATTTCGTTGTATAATTAATGTTTTTCTCCATAAATAATTAATCTTAAAGAATTGTTCGTCTTGTTATTAAAAATAAAAAAAAAAAGATCGATTGCGATGATTATGTTTGCAGGGTTATTTTATGCTTTCCAAGGTTTTTAAGCCTTACATGAATCTGGATGTGGCTTCTCTTCGGCCACCATCAGGGCTGCACTCTCTGCTGGCGGTATGTGTCCCTCTAATGCATTCACACAGTTTAGCATGCTCCTGTAAAACATCACGCGACTTGTCCAAGTTTTTCCAAGTCTCTTCAAACATTTCTATTGTGAGAGAGAGATAGAGAGAGAAAGAAAGAGAGAGAAAGAAACAGAGAGAAAGAGAGAAAGAGAGAGAAAGATAGAGATTCTTTCCAATTTTTGTTAAATATATTCCAGATCTTCCTTGAAGCCATCGCGTTTTAACATGCACTCGATGGGATACCTCGAATTTTAGTTCTTTTTTTCTTTTAACGAATATTAACAATTTTTTACTATTTTCCAAAAATATATCTCATTGTTTTTTACATATATATATATGTATATATTTTAATATATTATAAATATAATATATTAAATATATAATTATATAGTCCTCTTCCCTCCAATAATAATTTTAACTATAAGATTTATTCTCGTCTTATAATAATCCTTTTCCCCAACGGAAATTACTGCATAACTAATTGATTATTATTGTTTTTGATTTCACAGTTTTTACTCGAGTAACAAACAATATAGTTGGATAGGAATAAAAAATATAATGTATATATATATATTTACACTGGTCTACAAATTAAAGATTATTATATCATCATTCTCAATATAGTTTATGTATATATATATATATAAAATAATAGTGCATTTCACAGTTTCGAGCCTTGTAATATGACAGCGTCTCACTGGCCTGTGTAGTAGACTTTAAATACGAATAAATGCAATTTGAAATATCTGAATTTGTATTTAATTCGTATATGTCGATAGAGAAAATAAAAATTTAACTTTTGTTCGTTTTTTTTTGTTTTATTTTGTTCATTTCTTTCATATTTATTTAATCAATTGCTTAGCTATATTAAATATTTAAAAATTAACAAGTTGTATGGTGAATATACGAGGTGTGTTTTTCTCTCACAAACAAAGTAAAAATGCTATATGGCTGAAATTCCGAAGATATGTTCGGAACAAGTGTACCAACGTACGAAACAGAAACAAAACGAAAATCGATCGTAGGTATCCCACGAAATTCAAAAAGTTACTTTACTTTTTGATCACGCCTCGTATACAGAAATATTATTGTTGGATAAAATAAATAGTCTGTTTTATTGTTTTTTTTTTGGTTAGTATTATAGATGCGTAAATATTATTAATTATTTCTGAAATATTTGTCGTTGACATGACAGATAATAAAAAATGCAAAATTAATATAAATTCATATAACTTAATAAATATTACTATGTATATAATATATATATTTTCATAAAATAATTTTCGTTAAATAAATAAATAAATATTAGTAATAAAATAAGCAATTTTATCAAATAAATCTATCTTTTTGATGCAAAATTTAATTAGCGACTCTTACTCTGTGTTTGACGAATATATTCGTCATCGATCGATTTTCGTGACACACAGAAGTACGTACTTTCAAGATAGAGCGTCACAGTTAACTGGTTAAAATGAACAAAAATAAATCATGTTATAATAAAGGACGGATATATATATACGAACCAAAAAATAAAATTATAAATAATATTAATGAAATAAAGAAAAAACAAAAAAAGGTTTGCTTAAAAAGAATACCATATACATATATATGGTAGTTTTGATTGGTGATGCCGAAATATTCACTGTATAACATTATATACCATTAACGAATGTTCCAAAAATTGAGTATTAGTGTATATTGACTTATACAATTATTTTCTTTTTCTTCTCCCAATTAGTCGAATCACGTAATATACTTTTGAAATAACAATTGTTCGACACAACATCGTTGGTAGTATTTTTACCGATTTCTTTTTTTTTTTTTCATATGAGAAGAATATCTATAACAATTTATTTTCGTTTGAAGTATTTGGTTAATAGTCAATTGCCGATAAAATAATTATCATTATAAGAGAGTTAGATTTATTATGGTTTATCGGTTGCGTGGTTATGGTTGGCAGTGGTGGCGTCAGATAGGACGGTCTCCTTGCTAGAGTTAGTGGCGAGCTCCTCTTCCCTGCAATACAATAATGTTACATGGCCATCGAGCCTTAAATCATTTACTTTCTGAGATTTTTGTTTGTTTTTTGTTTGTTTTGAAAAAAATCCCTATCTCCTATAGCACGTTTTATCGTTATTATCATTTTATTATAAATATTCTAAAGAGACGAGAACGTTTATGCGATCAACTACGAATATTTTGCAATCCTACTTTTAAACATGACTTGTTCGTTATAAAACAAAATGTCATCTAGAAAATTTTACTCCTGGTCGTAATATTTGAACAAAAAAAGAAAGAAAAGAAAAGAATAATCTATTCTAAATGTGTCGATAAGAACGAATGTTATTTAAAACAATGCTATTAGGTATACAAATAAGTTTCCGTCGTTGTTATTGAAAAATTAGCCACTTAATCACTTTAAACTTGCTTGCAGAGTGTTATTTTTAATTTAAATGCAAGTTTTTCTTGAGTTTTGCACGAATCTTTAACCAATAATGCTTCCAATTCAGCATATTCGTACATTTTTTACATTCCGTTGAGTACTTTGTCTTCGACGTCAAAGTCACCTCGTTCTTGAACTGTGAAAACCATTCGTGACAACTTCTGTAACTTAAGAAAACTTCGAAATATGCTTCTACAAACAATCGATGGACATCAGTTGTTAATAATTTAATGATAAAATCATATTTTGTTAAACGACGGAAACTTATTTGTACAGGTAATAAAATACTAAAAGATAATTATCGTATCTTGTAACATAAATTTTCTGACGACTCATGAACATAGACGACTACAATTATCATCCATTTTTTCAGCGTTATTTTAAGAGTAATTATGTGACGTATGGTGTTGAGTAAATGGTTAAGGTTGTTCAATTGTCGATAACAATATTTCTCGTTTAACTCGTTTTTTTCTTTTGTTTTTTCTACGGAGATAATATTTTTCCTACAAAAAAAGTAAAAGTTATATTAAATTAAAAATTAAAGGGCCGGCCATTGATTATAATAATTCATTCGCGAAGAAGCATGTTTAATAATAATAATGATTCGTTGAATGTTTCGGCAAAACCTAGCTTTGATAAAATTTCGAATGAACCAAGAAGAAGAAAAGTAATTAAAAAAGGGTAAAAAAATAAACAGAAAATAAAATAATGAAGCTTAGATTGCGAGTTTATTAAGAGCTGCACTGAGATGAAACAAAGATTTAATAAAGTATCAAACAATTATATAATATAGCATTGAATTTGACCAAAAAACATAAACGTATGTTGAACAAATTATGCTAAGCAGTTTTGATTGGTTTTTATTTTTGTCTATTAACACTACGCCGTCCGCAGGTCATAAAAGGAGAAGACCTCAAGTGTACATCGAGTTTCCCTTTGAAACTTTGCACACTTGTAAATGTTGATTAGTACAACAAGGCTATCTATATAACTCTGTCCAATGCTTAACCGTTTTCGAGATATTGGCCGACGAAATTTGAATAAATATTTCAGGACGTATATATACCTCCCCAAAACTTGAGGTAGATTAAAAACAAGGGTATAGGCAGATAGCCAAAGGTTCAGAGAATATTTTGATATAACTTTGTCATAGTCAAGTCGAGGTTAAGTATATGTTGCGTCAAGGTAAAGTAAAAAATAGGTAAAGTTCTTTTCAGTGAAAAATTTCAAAAGGTTGCGTCGGCGTTTTCTCAGAAAAAACTTAAGCTAGATTCAAAACAAAGTTATGGGCAGATAGCCAAAGGTTCAGAGAATATTTTGATATAACTTATTAATGGTTTAGTCAAGGTAAGTATTAGTTGCGTCAAAAAAAAGTACAGAATTTTTAAGTTCTGTTCAGTAAAAAATTCCAAAAGGTTGCGTCAACGTTCTCTCAGCGTTTTCTCAGCGAAAACTTGAGCTAGATTAGAAGCAAGGGTATGGGCAGATAGCCAAAGGTTCAGAGAATATTTCGATATAACTTATTAATGGTTTAGTCAAGGTAAGTATTGGTTGCGTCAAGGTAAAGTAAAGAATAGTTAAAGTTCTTTTCAGTAAAAAATTCCAAAAGGTTGCGTTAGCGTTTTTTGTATAAATCATGATGAGACATAAATGTCTTTTTAACACCCAAGAAAATATTGTTCAAATATTATTACGGTTTTTTAAAATGGTTCCAAAGTGGTACCACTGGGATACAACAGATTGTTTTTGCATGGCACCAACGTGGTGTCACCGGACGGCATAAGTGTTAAAGATGTTAAATATATTATATATTTGTATATTATTGTTATTAATATATATTATATTATATATTATGTATTATATATTAATATTTATATATAAAATATATAATTGTTTATACGCCAAACATTAATGAAAGCACTAACATGCAATCGCACAGTACAGCATCATAAACTCGTGCCAACTATTGACATGAAATTGATTCCAAGACTTATAATCTATCATTTAAACATTTATTTAAGTTATTATTATTATGATGATGATTATTATTATTATTAATATTATTATTATTATTATTATTATAATAATGTAGGCTAAAAAGAAGAGCATGCTGAAAATACAAGGCTCCAGAATGTTTAAGTAATCGGGGCTGTTATGTATAAATAAGCGTCGTGTGTTGTTTTATTTATATATTATTTTTATTTATATATTAGGTTGTCAAGTATGAAATACAGCAAACAAATGCATATACTTGAATCGAAATTTGCTCCATTTCATACTTGCACAACCTAATATAAATTTAAAACTTTATTATTGTAAGACCCGATCACGAAAGAAATAGTTAACACATAATAGCCCTGAGAAACTTACAATTTTAGTAGAAACTGTGAAATGTGTCTCCACAATAAAACAGGAATGGAAAGAAAGAAAAACAAAGAAACAAAGAGAACGAAAAACAAATCTTTACATCTCAATGTAATAATAATAACGTTTTCATGCACAACTATATATTATTTTTATTTTTATTTATATATATATTATATTATTTAATTTAAATTAAAATAAAAATTTTGTTCGTTCGTTTGTTTGTTTCGTTCAGCCTGACCGAAGACGTTGTAGTTGCATGAAAAAAAATGTAGTTTACGGCATCCCATTGATAATAAGTATAAAAGGTAATTCGAACATGCCAGGCTCTTACGTCAAAATTGAATGAATAACTAATATTTAGCAAAACTAAGATTATTTCTTAAAGCACTCTAATAAATGGATCTAAAAGTATTTATTTTAATCACGACGTATTAAATACAAGGTGTGCGATAATAATTGTTTTTTTTTTGGATTGTATTGTATAATAGTATTCGTTCTATATAAAAAAAAAAACATATCGTAAGAAATAATCTCTTATTTTTCTTTTTTTTTCTTTTCAAGAGCAATTAATATCTTTTTGTTTCGGTTGATATATATATATATATATATTTTATTTTACATTCATGCAAATTATTATCATTGTCAGAGATAAACCTGTATATGTGATATATTGATTATAATAAAATTTCCACCCAGAGATTTTATTAAAGTAAAATTAATTAACGATTAAAACTCACCCGTAAAGTCTGCTGTCTCGTAAGCTGCTCCTGCTCCAAATAACATAGAAAAAAGTGTTACAATATGGGTAACATATTTATATATATACAATTAATTATTTAATAAATACAGAGATAAGATTATTTTTTTAATCAAATAATAATAACAAGAATTATCAAGTAACGATTTATTCAATTATCTATTTACAACATACTAACAAATTAAAAATATGCTTTTTTGCTTGCGCTAAAGAAAAAATAATAATAATAATAATAATAATAATAATAATGAAGGATTCTATAAAAAAAAGTTTTAACCCTTTCGGTACAACCGCTGCCTATTGGCAGCATCCACGAAAAATTATGTGGGTATGATTACTCTCTATAGTACTCATTACTTTACTATTCTGTGTTTAATACTTTCGCGACGTGGCCTGAATTAAGGCCCCTGAATTAAAATTCCCGGCTGTTCTAATTTTAATATGTTTTGACTCTTGCGAAAAACTATCTTGTCCCACGAATGTATAACCGCAGCCAGGTCCTCCGTACCGAAAGGGTTGAATGTAAACACAATTAATTAAAGTAATCGGTAATACATATTTCACAAAATTAATATCAGCATCATTTGTACAAGCATAGAAAATTAAATTACAATATTAAATAAAAAACACTTTCCCTTTTTTTTTTCTTTATTCAACATGCGGATTTTTATACCTATATGTACGTATGTATGTTCAATATATTGGACGTACAATGTTTTATTTTTATTGGTTTTTTTTTCTTTTAAATATTTTTTACCTTTACTCATTCGGTATAATTGAAAGGTACTTTTCTGTTAGCCGGGCCAAGTGGCCAGGCGAAGCGAATGACTAAACAGTCAACGGAATAAAAATCGAAAACGTGCAACTATAATCAAATATTAAATAATAATATTAATTAATAATAACATTATTATTTATTTATTAATATTTATTATTTCCTCGATGTTTTTCATTTCTCCATTTGGCACTATTGCCCTAAAGTCGTTCGATTTTCTGAGTGTTTAAACCAGTGTCTTGCGCCCGGCTAATGGAATAATACCCAATTGAAATAATAAAAATGTAAGAGCAGAAAAATAGGATTTTAATGCAAAATATTGTTTACAAACGAAACTGCTTATATACGTTTATATACCGATTGTGCAAATGTATTTATTATTATTATTTCCATTTTCATTTCTTTTTTGTTTGTTTTATAAATGGAAATAAATTATAATAACATGTGATTGTAAATACACTTTCTGTTTTTTTTGTTTTTTTGTTTTGTTTCTTTAATTCTATGCACTTTACAACTTAGCAACTACATTTTAGCGATGTACTTAGAAGCCAATGACCTACAGCTGTGTAAAACATAAAAAGAATCAATTGTAATTTCTACATAATAATTTGTACAAATTTGATAAGCTTATTTTTAATGATGAGGTCTCTCTTATTTATAAACAATACATTTCATGCAACTTTAATTATCATATTTTAAATGGTGCAAAAACAATTATATGTAACAACAATGAGAGAGGAACAAAAATTAATATAATTCTATTACATATATATGTAATTAAAAATATTAACATAAAATTAAAAAATATCTCTTCGAGGATAATTTAATATAAATTTTCATTGTATATCCCTATTTTTGTTTTTTTTGTTATATAAATTGTAATTATATACAAACAGAGATAAAATTATAAACGAACCAAAATGTTTCCACGCAATATATTAAGTTTGTCGAGTATGAAATGGAGTAAATTTCAATTCAAATATGTGCATTTTTTGTTCCATTTCATACTTGACAACTACCTAATAAAAAAACCTTTAAAAATTAAAAAAGAAAAAGGTAATATATGATTTTGTATGCTTCGAGAATGAAATCGTTCATTATTCTTTTTATCGTTAGGTTTATAGATTAGTATACGTTTCTATAGTATTTATTCTGTACGTGTGTGTGTGTGTGAGGATGTGTATATAAAAGATAAAGGAATGATTTGAGTTGGACGACTTTGATAACATCAGGGGCCCGTTCAGATAAAAGTTAAAAGACAAGTAAACTACCTAACAAAGATAGTTTTTTTCTTTGTCGAATAAATTTATTGTTTTATCGATTATGAATGGAAATAAAAGGTTCTCGAAATATGAGTCAAAAATTTAAGAAAATAAATCATCTGACGACTTTTTATAGTTCTTTAATATCCTCAATTTGAGATAAGAGTATTTATCCAGAATTGGAGCATAAAACTTTGATAATTTCTTCTTCTTAATCTTTCTTCTTTTTATTTTTCATCTAATTGTAAGTTTACTTGCGTAATTATCATTTTTCATTGTAACAATGATTCATTAATAATATTCGAGCACATGAAATTATTATATTTTTACATATACAGTAGGGACTCGATTTCATTTCCTTCTCAAAAGTTTCGTCCCCTCAAAACGTATCCCCTTCCTCATAAGATTTCACCTATAGGAAATGAGGGAAATATTACGATGAGCGGGGGCATATTTATATGTGTGGACAATCTATCCCGTGAAATTCAAACAAGTCACCTTAGTTTTCGATCACACCTCGTATATTGAATGTTTTAGAATTATTTAGAAATTAATTAATGGACGGATAATGCGGACGGTTTTTTTGTTTTAAATAGTATCAAGATATAATACGGATACTAAATATGCGTATCTTAAAATGGTTCTGTGTTATCTAACAATGAAACTATTTCCATAAAATTCAATATGTCTGTATGTGTGTACGTTTACATACGTGTTCGTGAAACCTAGATAATTCCTTATTTTATTATTTACGATGATAACCAATTGGGGAAATAAAAATCTAATTTTACGTCTAAAACAATATCTTTTTGATAAATCTGTTCGGTTTATATAAATATAAATGTGTGTGTGTGTGTATTATGTTCATCATCCTTTTAATGTACAAAATTATCAAAAGGATGGAAAAAAACAAACATAAAAGAAGATAAAAAACGAAAAAAGATTATTTATCTAATGATTTGCTACTGTAAACTTCATGAACTTGCCCTGGAGCGTACCTGTCGTTACCATGTCTGAATAATGCTAGAATTTCTTCAAAGGTTTTATTTTTGGTCTCGGGAACCTTCTTGTAAGTGAAGATCCAGAAGATGGCTAGGAATGCACTGAACGGTAGGAACGTGTAGTTTTCAAGGCTAGACTGTAACACAACAAATTATAAACGAAGATTAATTAATGTTCGTATGGTTAAGAGAAAATATAATTAATGTTTTATTCAATTTATCATATATAAATAATTAATCTTTTATTGATCTTTTTATTAATCTTATTAATAAATATATCGAGTTGGTGGAACGAAGAAAACAAAAGGTCAGATTTATGGCCACAATTCAATGGGTAAATCGGACATATTTTTTATTTGTTCCATCGACCCTATATGTTTTATAATAAAATAATAAATCTATTATTAGATTTTATTAAAAGATATAATAAAATTGATGAAAATATTACCTTCATGCTTGGAAAACCAATGCCAACCAAAAAATTAGCCATCCAATTGACAAGAACTGCAATGGACATTGCGGCAGGTCTAGGTCCTTGCGAAAACAATTCAGCTGTTATCATCCAAGGAATAGATCCAGGCCCAACAGCAAAGAATACAACGAAGCTAAGGGTCGACACAACTGACAGATAGGACATCCAGTCGATCATTTCCTGTACGTAACCAAAAAACTCCTATCAGGCAAGTAGAATCATGTTCTTCTTTCCTGAGCAGCCGGAGGAGCCTCAGGATAACGAACAAAAGTAACAAAAGTACAGGTAATATAATGAACTTAGAAAGAAATATTCTCATGCAGTGCGCAGCCCAATCCTGTGTAACGTGGTGATCAATTAGTCGTGATTATCAATGAAAATATTTATTCCATATAGTGTGTTGAATGTGCCAAGTTATTTACACAATACATCTTTTTTTTTTTATTAAGCCAGCAAAGCGTAATTTGCTATATTTAGATAAAAGGAGTGCCAGGATGAAAAGACCTCGATTTTAATGTGATTTAGTAAATGAAATATAAGAATATTATGATATTTGATAATATATTATGTTACAAACAAAAATATCTTTACATTATACGCGGATTAATTCTCGATATTAAAATTATTTAAATGTTTCTTTTATTTAGAATCGTATTTAAAAAAAAAAAAAAAAACAAAAATACTACATCATTTAAATATCTCGAGAATATTTACACGATCGGTCCTGATCGTTTTCATACTTGACAACCTATTATATAATATATATATAGTATATATATAGTTAAAAATTCTTCCAATTAGATTTGCCCCACGAAATAATAGAAAATTCCAATGTATTTTTTAATACGATTGTAAGCGAAAGAAATATTTAAATAATCTGATTTAACTGAGACACATTGTATATGTATACAATGTATATATACACACGTTATGCGCCCATTTGATCAATACTGAGAGTTTTCCTTGCAGGACATGATAAATGTTGAGTGCCTATATTTTTGTTGTTTAAATGTGCTCAATACAGGTATTAAAATCCTGGTTAGTTTTAATTTCAGCGTAAATGAATAAATGATCAGATAGAGAAAAAGTTGCGATTTTATGCGATACATATTCTCAAGATAAATGTAAATATAATAAACATTAACAACAGGGTTGAGCCAATAACAAAGTAGGCTGATAATAGAAAGTGAATAATATCTCCTCCAGACTGTCACGAAAGAGGTCATTAGTGGATGAAAGGGGAAGGGGAAATTTGGATTATAAAAAGCTTTACTAATATTTAAATTAAAAAATAAAATATAAATTATTAAAGTAATATATGGTGCGATACAACTAAATATATACGTCACAAACTCCTCTTGTATACACACAGACCTGCTTGAGGTACTTTAATTTGATTATCTCAAAATAATTTCGAAATTTTTCATATCAAACAAGAATAAATTTAATATACAGGTAGCCCTCCTACAACACGGCATCTTGTAACACGGTTTCGTTCTAATACGATAAGAAAATTGGCAAGATTTACTGTTTTAAAGATACAGTGTTACAGAAATTATTTTTTTATGGAAAATGTATGGAACGTGGTATTAAAAATTTATGAATCCAAAAAGTATTAATCTTGTGTTGTATGAAAAAGGAGTAATGTTTGTTTTAAACACAAAAGGAGAGAATATTTAATAAAGCGCAAATGAAAATAAACATGCATGGGGTATGGCTGGATACTTATAATTTATATGAATGGCCGGGAAGAAATTAAAATGAGAATCATTTTAAAATGATACAGAATTCATATAAATATAATAGCGATAGTTCTCACTGTTGGTGCAGTGCGCTGCACTCCAGCTGTGAACAAAGTGTTTAAGTACACCTTTCTTTTTTTTTCTTTCTTTTTTTTTTTTCAAAGGTATACGGAAAGTGAGAAAAAGCACAAAAAGGTAATAGCTATGTACAATTCACGATTTATTCGTGATATTGATTTGCCTTGTATTATATTTCATGATATGTTAACATTAATCAATTAAAATGACCAATTAAAATAATTTTAAGAGAATTATTTCATTCGATTATCGACACTTTTTATTTAATATTATTTTATAAACACCCATCCACCCTTCTCCCCATCACCATCCCTCCACCCTCAACGACAAAACGATAATCGATGTCTACCTTGTGAATAATATGAAGTAATCTCCGAATTTTTTTTTATATAATTTTGTTTAACTGTGTATGTATTTTCTTTTTTTTCTTGCTTTTCGAGAGACAAAAGGATATAAAAATTGTTGCTCACCTTTATGAGAAACGAAATTGTGATGAATATTGAAAAGATAAACATGCCACCAAGACCGTACAAGTGTAAAGTACGTCTTCCTGTCCTATCCATAAGTGGGATCGAGACTAGCGTCATACCAACCATAATGGCTCCTATGCCTATGGTTGCAAATTTAGCACTTTCCTCTGTCAGACCGGAACTGGTGAACAAACTCGTAGAATAGTAGAACACCTGAAATATACATGATACAATATTTCAATAATATTTCAATAATATTTCAACAATATTTTTCTATAATACTTCAACAATACTTCAATAATATTGTCACAACCCTTAATTATCAGTAATAACAACAATGCATTGGATAAATTTATTTTCAACTTACGGCATTAATACCGGATAGCTGTTGTGAAAGTTGCATAACCACACCAATTACAAGAGGTGCTCTTAACGTTGGACTACATATAAGTTCTGTCATAGAAATAGTTGATTCAGCTTGTTGAGCTCTTTCCTCTGCTCTCATCTCTTCGATATCTTCCTCTACTTGATTGCTAGCTCTTAATCTTCTCAAAGCTTTTCGTGCTTCTTCTTCCCATTGTTTGGTAATGAGTAAATATCTAAAGAAAAAAAAACAACATCGTATATTTAAAATAAAAATTTATAATAAAGATATATATTAGGTTGTCAAGTATGAAATGTAATACTTATTCTGTTAAAATAAAAATGATCGTACCTTGGTGATTCGGGACATATTGGAAGCAGTAATAGTTGTAATATGGCAGGACAGATAGCTAATCCTAATAGAACAGGCCAACCATCATTTGTCCCAAGGATTTGCTCGATGCCCAGCACCTGGGAGACCAGGAGGCCCACCGTAACAGCGAGCTGGTTCACCGTGCCTAGGCCACCTCTTAGGTTCAGTGGTGCTATCTCCGATATGTACATGGGAACCAATGAGGTATTTAAGCCACAATTCACACCGATGATGAACCGTCCAAAGAACAACATTTCGTATGAGTGAGCAATCTTTGTACAACCCATCAGGCATGCCCCCACGATGCCCAGCACGTTGTTTAGCAGTAAGCCCCCCTTTCTGTGGTCGTAGGGTATACAAAAATAAGAAGAAGAAGAAGAAGATGATAGAAAGAATAAAGGTCGGGAATAGAAAAAGAAAGAAAAAGAAAAAAGAAATATTTGTTTTATATTAAAAGTCAATGATTCGTTAGATTAATTAAAATAATGATCGTTCTAATCTCAATTAGATAATTTACTTACCTGCCAAATCTGTTTGCAATTATTCCTCCACTAAAACCACCTAGCATACCTCCAATCGCAAATATGCTCACCGCTACGGAATACAATTTCTTTACAGAGTCATCGGTAATATCCTCGCCGTATCTATTCTTGTATACATCTTTCATAAAATTTTCTATATTCTGCAAAAGTGTATATTAAATGTTATTGCGTGAAATAGATTAATAACTATGAGGTATCACTCGTTAGAATAATATCATTTGTCGTTGTTTATGGTTACAAAAACATACCACTTCGGGTGCATTAATGACTCCTGTGTTATATCCAAATTGCAACATGCCCAATACAGCCGCCAATATTGCATACGATAAGAAAAATGTTAATCCCTGCAATTATTAAAATAAGCTAAATAACGGGGGAAAAGAAAGAAAAAAAAATAAACAAAAAGTAAATCGCTTTTAAGCGCGATTAAGGATTAATTTAGAAACGTGAAAGAAATATTACGAAAGAAATGAGAAAATGGTAAAAATCTTGGCATCTTTTCTTCATGCGCCGTTATTCTTTTTTTTCTTTTTTAACACTAACAATAAGATATATTATTTTATTAAAGAAAAAAAATAAAGAGAGAGACATTAAATTATATCTTAAAGTAATAACAAAGGAGAAAATAAATAATAATGCAAATAATAGTTTTATTTAATTTCCTTATTCTTGTTTCACATTGAATGATATATCCAATCGAGATTTATATCATTTACAACATAATATATATATTATCTATTTATATTTATATAAAATTATATATAAAATAAACGTATGTGTATAAATAAAGGTAAATGTTATTGTATATTAAGATAAACAAAATAACGTTAATTAAAAACTCAGGTGTATCGCATGTAAAAAATAATAAAAACTTGATTATAACATAAAATAGAGAAAGAGAGAACAAAAATTAATGGTATTTTTTTTGTTTTCTTGTTTTTTCGGTATGAGCATGTCACCTGTTCTAACAGTCTGAGCTTTCGTCGATGTGAATGTTCTTCCAGGCGATCTACATATTCTCGTAATTCCTCTATCTCCTCCTTTACTTGCTGCACGGTGTCTAGCTCGTGCTAAGTTAAATAAAATATACGACAAGTGGGTATGATGATTTATTGTGTTAGATTAAATAGCTTGTATAGTGGTCAAATTACATGATTTTATATTATGCAATTATATGATTATTATTTCTGCAATTATTTCTATTTTATCATGTAGGTTTAACGATATTATAAAGAAATTCTTAAAAATTGTTTTAAAAAAACCTGCCGTCACACGGGGGTGTAACACCCCCCTACAATCAAAAATAGTTCATTTCAACTTTGAATTAGAATTTAGAATACGAAGAAGAGGTAATAATCGTTTCTACGGATTGACCAATAGACGACGTTTAGGAAACAAGTACCTTTATCGCAACCATATCCCTCTTCACCTCGCTGACCTCGCTCTGGCAAGACTCAACACTTTTGGTGAGTTCCTGAAGCTGGGTACGTATCTCGCATAGGGCGACAGTAGTCTCCAGCTGGCGGTCACCCCGCTGCAGCTCGTCCAACTTAGCACTCAGGTTCATACTCATAACGCTGACCTGTTTCTGCAGACTGCCCACACACACACATAGACCACACGTGAATTTTTCACCTAGCTCGGAACCGAGAAGGGGCAAAAAAAGATCGACATTGTCGGAGCACATTGACACTATTACAAAATTCAAGGCCAGACTAGTGGAGTAGTTCATCATCGAGGTTTCGTGTTTAACTAAAACCCTAACCCCCTTCCCCCTACCCCCACTTGTTTCTTTGAAACTTTAAACTCCTGCATGTTCTGTTCGGCAGTCAATGGAAATAATAATCGAATTTATATATTTTACTTGATTCTATTAAAAGATGGGAATATCTTTTTTATTTAGCTTTATTATATTGTAATGTAAATAACGGTACCGATTTACGCTAGATGTTACCGTTAAAACGTTTAAATTCATTATTTCGTAAAATAATTAATTGTAAGTAAAGTATATGGACCGTTTATTTTGGAAGTATGACAATGAGAGAAAATTTTCAATTCGATTATGTGCATTTTTCGCTCCATTTCGTACTTGAGACAAGCTAATATTTCACGAAATAATTGAATTGCACGTTTTAATGGTGAACATACGTATCCACATATAAACG
This sequence comes from Mischocyttarus mexicanus, assembly GCA_023678845.1. Classification (NCBI taxonomy): domain Eukaryota; kingdom Metazoa; phylum Arthropoda; class Insecta; order Hymenoptera; family Vespidae; genus Mischocyttarus; species Mischocyttarus mexicanus. The sequence continues at coordinate 205,692 of JACGTP010000094.1, forward strand.
TTGTTAAACGTACACACCGTTAACTGTGTAAAATATATACGATGCGTTACATATGATATAATACGATAAGGTATTATTTCTCTTACATAGATCGTTATATATACATATACATATATGTATATTTGTAAAATATATAACGATTTGTGAAAGAGAGAAAGAAAGAAAGAAAGAGAAAGACAGAGATAGAGAGAGAGAGAGAGAGAGAGAAAGAGAAAGAGAGAGAAAAGAGAGAGAGACACACACACACGGACAGAGACAAAAGTACAAACGCCACTAAAAGCATGTCTATAGATGTGTTTTATTGGGGTATTTTAGGTGTGTTAAGAGGGTTGGAGGATGCTACATCAGTAATAATACTTTTCGCAGCTGTGCACATTAGATGGTAGTTCGTGAGGTCATAGAAAAAGATAGTAGAACAAAATTAATTCAAAAAAATGAAATATAGCTAATACTAATAATAATAATAATAATAATAATATTAGAAATGCATTTTTTGCTCCATTTCATTCTAGACAACCCAATATAAAGAAACAGAAAGAAAGAAAGATGAAATAAAAATATAAAATATAATCTGTTTAATTTGTTTATTCAATTATTTATTTATTTAATTATTTATGCTATTACGTGTGTATATAATCTAATAATAAATTTGTTGGTTAATCGTTATTTATTATCCTCTTTTCTGCTAAAAAGAAAATGTAATAGAGAGAAAGAAAAATGAAGAGACAATAAGAGGAAGAGAGAGATAGAGAGAGAGAGAGAAGAGTGTATGTAAAATATGGTGCGTTAGATGCAGAAGAGGGAATTATTTGATAATTTATAATCATCTTATCTTCTATTATTAAAACTGTTTCAATTTTTCGTATAATAAAACATTTTTTTCTCCATTTTCTATTTCATTTTAATATTATATGTAATATATATTTGGTAATGTTACACAAGTGGCAATACGCATGATCTACTGAACACGATGCAGGAAAAAGTGCAAAAAGAAGAACAAAAAATAAAAGAAAATAAAATAGAAGAAAAAGAATGGGTTCAGATGGCGTATATAATAAAACGTTTCTTATTTCAATTAATCCGATACTTTTCTGATACTTTTCCGATAATGATTTTTCTATATGTTTACTATACCTTTTCAACTTCAAATTAGAACTAAACAATTAAAAATTTAGATTAAACAATTTCAAATTATATACGACAAGTGTAAACGTTTTAGTTTTATCCATTCTATCGTTCCTTTCTTATAAAGAGATGCAGGTTCGTAAGCGTCTATTATAAAATATATTGCTAATATACAAAGATTTATACCCGACGTATTAACTGTCCAGTATCTATTTGAAATTGTTTAGTTCCAATTTTAAGTTGGAAAGGTATAGTATATATACATATACGTATATATATAGGTGTAATACATATATGTATAATAAATTTGCGAATTTGATTGATCGACGATGGTGTTCAGTAAATTTATCAATCGATGTGCACAGCCAAGCAGAAAGGGTGATAGTTATTAAAGATTGAAGATATAGAAGAAAGAAAGAAAGAAAGAGAGAGAGAGAGAGAGAGAGAGAGAGAGAGAGAGAGAGACGAAAAAAAGAGGAGAGAAAAAATAAAGGAAATTGCTGCAAGGCGTGAGTGTGTGTAATATGTGTGTCGTCGATAATATGATATTAATGAGGTGAATAGTTTTAAAAAATTAACAATATACGATTCAAAGTGTTACATAAAAAAGTGAAACGATGGTGATTATGATGATGATGATGATGATGATGATATGAACCGTTCACTGCACAAATTAATTAACTTTATAAAAGAAAAATAAGGGAAAATCCAATAAAATTTGGTTGTCATTCCATAGTTTGCTGAGTGTATTTTGAGTTGCATTATATTGCAACGAATTTACATTAGAGTACGGTGTTAATCATAATGATTATTGAAATAAATTAATTACCATTCAGTATTCAAAAACGTTTAATCCTTTAACGGTGTCAATCTCAAATATTAAAAAAAGTTTACAACCCCTTAACACAATTCCCCTTTTTACAATCCCGTTAATCTCAGACCTTTCAAAAAGCGGGAATTAATCGATTTGTGCGATTGGAACGATTTATATATATATTAGCAGGAGATGAAATAATGCGTTCGTGATATCAAATGCAGATATGTGAACAAAGAAAAAAAAAAAAGAATAAAATGACGATGTAACGGTAGAGAGAAATATGATAGGGGAGGATTAGAAGAAAGAATGATAGAGACTGATAGAAAGAGACAGACAGAGAGAGAGAGAGAGAGATAGTGAATAGTGTAAGATGAGAGAAAGAGAGAGAGAGAGATAGAGATAGTGACAGATAGATAGAGAGCAGCGATGATGTTGCCATGTACCTGGGAGGTAGGGAGACCATGGCTGTGTTCCGAAACTACAGTAGCCTCTATGCCTCCCCACTCACTCCTCTTGATTCAGTATTTCGTCTTATTTGTCAGAGATTATTTGTATTTTTCTTTTTTCTTTGTTCACACGACATATGTACGTACGTTGGATCTATCCACCAAATCCAATGAATTAGACTCTGAACGATTGCACTGGCTTGTTGGTCAAGTAGGGTGGTCCACAAACCAAAGGTGGAGGGGTAACGTGTCTGGCGGGGGGTATTAAAGGCCCGAAGACTCACTCAACGCCCGCCCCTGCCTTCTCTTATCACTCACTCTGTAAATCTTTACCTAGTTTGGAAACACAGTCTTGGTTCAGTCAATAATTATGTCAATAATGATATATTCGCTCGCATTGTTTTTTTTTTTTTTTAGTTACGTGACGTTCAATTCCTCTAATTAAATAATGGATAGATAGAGAGATAGATAGATGGAGATAGATAGATAGATAGATAGATAGATAGATAGTGTGAGAAAGAGAGAGAGAAAGAGAAAGAGAGAGAATGATCGACGACCTTCGTTTAACTCGCGAGAAAAAGGAAGGCCGTCGTATAATATATTATTATTATTTATTTATTTATTTATTAATTTTCTTATTAATATTTCGTTGGTGGAAAAAAAAAGTTAAATTTTAGGCCACAATTCAATAGGAAAATCGGACAATTTTTGTTTCTTGTTCCACCAACTCAATATTAATATACTATTATTATATTTTTATTGTCGTTTATTATTATTATTATTATTATTATATATTTATATTCGTCATCACGTCATGCGACGCACCGCCAGCTTACTCACCCCTGCAGCCCGCGTCCAGAAGCGAGCTTGCAATTTGAATGGACCATCACTTTTATGCGAAACGAACAGTTTGGCAAAATAAATTCACAAAAAGTCAGCATGATGTCGATGAGCGACGAGAGAGAAAGGAAAGATAGAAAGAAAGAGAGAAAGAAAGAAAGAGAGAGAGAGAGAGAGAGAGATTATAAGAGAGTCGAGTATGCGAACAAGTGTACAATTGGTTTCTCCATATTATTAATATTAATATTATTATTATTATTATTGTTATTGTTTTTAATTATTATATATATAGTTAGATTGGTAGATAAATGATGATGATAATGATGATACATTAACTTGTTCGCATACTTGACTCTCATACGTGGAGTATATGATCGAATGGAAAAAATGGAGCAATCAGTGGTAAGCCTGCGAGCGCCGCAGCCAAAGAATTCAAATAACCATAACACAAAACGTATTGCCAGTGTTAGAAATATTATCATGTTTTTAATGAACTATAGAGAGGCCGTGTATATATGTACAGGGATAGATTTATATAGATATTTATAGGTCCTAGAGCGAAATGTGAATCAATGTATATATAAATGATGGAATGGAATGGAATGGCATGGCAAAAAGCCTCACATTCTCGGAAAAGTAATAAAATAGATTAAAAAAGATAAAGAAGAAGTATCTTGGGGATTGAAATATAAAAAATATGATAAGTAAGGATACGGTATCTTTTGTATTATTATTTTTTGTTGTCTTCCCTTTTTTATATATCGTTTCTCCTATTTTTTAATTCAATTTAATTAAATTTCATTAAATTTCATTTCATTTCATTTCATTTGATTCTTCCCTTTTTATATTTCATTTTCTTGTTTTTGCAGATGAACCATCGAAGAAAATTGGCACCGCCACTTGAAGCCAGAATTACCTGGATGTATTCTTTCTTTTTTCTGATAAATATTTTTGAAAATAAGAAAAATAAAGGTACGAGATTTGTTTTAAGTATGTCGAAATTTGAGATTGGTAAAAATTATCGGTTTGAAGATCTTTAGAATGGTTAAAAAAAGATAGAGAGAAAATAAGTGAACTCAAAATATCCTCTTAATTATTATGCAAGCTTAAAGAAGAGTTCTATCGACGAGGTATCCCGGTGCTAAACTAAATTACTTTTTAAGGTTCAAGGATGCTTGTAAATATTAAAATATATACGTCTACCTACTCAAGAAGGGTGTTTACTTGGATACATTTCCAGACGAAACTAATTGTAAGATATTTTTTTCTACGTTTCTTATTCATTCAGATAATGAAATAATAAAAAAAATATATTTATAAGAAGATTCTATTTTTTGTTTATTGGCAATCTACCGTTAAGAGTCTAATGGAATGTATTGGGTGTAGAAATAAATTTCCGTCGTTTCGAAACATTTGATTTAACATTTTAATTTGGAGAAATCTGCAACTGATGCGCATCGATTGTTTGTAGAAGCATATGTCGAGGCTTTCAAACAAATAATATGCAACGAATGAAACTACTGAGTCTTTTTTTTGCTGAAAAGTACGCTACGATAATACCATTGCTCAAATCCACTCCACCCATTTTTTTATTGCAGTCAATCACTACTTTCGGTTTTTTTTTTGTTATTATTTCCCTTTTCTCTATTTCCATCGTGTTGTCATTATGTGAAGTACTTACGAGATAAGCCTCCTTCTTATCCGGTGCGTGCGGGAACGCATGCCCTTATAGTTTGTTAAAAAAATTACAATTAAAATAGCCAATGGTTGTTACTTTTTACACATGACGAATATACTTGTCAAACACAGTTAACTGGTTAAGTGAGAGAAGTTGTCATTGAATGGTTTTCAAAGCTCAAAAACGAGACGACTTTGACGTCGAAGACAAAGTACTTGAAAGCATTATTAGTTGAAGATTCGTGCAAAACTCAAGAAAAACTTGCACTTAAATTAAAAGTAACTCTGCAAGCAATTTTACATCGTTCAAACTAATCAAGTGTCTAATATTTCAATAAGAACGACGGAAACTTATTTGTACGTCTAACAACTACGTTTCTTTTTTTTTTACGAATCCTTTGAAAAGTAATAAGCGTTCTATATTCTATGCAATCATAAACTTGTTTAAAACTTTTAAAATTGTATATTAAGTTCAAATAATAATCTTTGATAATAATTTAACAAAATAATCTTCTACATAAATTCCGTCTGGGTTAATTAATTCGTATATATTTAGTAATGTAAAAAAAGAAAAAGAGAAACAAAGAAATAAAAAATCGTCATCCGTTGCAGGTGCATTTAAAACGTAAAGTTTGATTATTCACCGCGTGGTTCTATCAACGAATAATTCAAACACGCGTTGGAAATGTGAATAATGAGAAAGGAATGAGGAAAAGGAAGAAAGAAAAAGAAAAATTAGATGAGAAAACTTTCGACGAGCTTCAAAGTTCGATTTCTCAAACGGACAAAAAATTCCCTGTTGTTTGATCTTGTTTTTCTTTTTTTTTTTTTTCTTAAAAGATCTCCCAAGAAAGAATTGTTCTCCCTTGACGTGTCTCTTTTACCGAGAACAACGTATCTTCGATAGTAAGAGGGAAAAAGATAATCCAGATAATTCTCAAGAACATTGGGTGGCGACACCGAGTAAAATAATCTCTTTGATCAGATATTATTCTCCGGAGTATATAAGTTCAACGTAAAAAAAAAAAAAGAAGAAGAAAAAAACAGCTATGTCGCCCTTTTTCTCCTAAGAAAATCTTGCCGTTTAATTCTGACGACACGTTAGTCGTAAAATCAATCTGACCGGTGTTAGGGAGATAAAAAAAAAACAGTCACTTAGAAAACATAGTACTACACATCAGAAAAAGTCATAATGTCATCGGATGTTAGTCCACTGTGGAAAAGAAGAAGGGAAAAGAAGAGTAAGAATAAGAAGAAACAAAACGGGGGTTTATTGGGGTTTTGGGAGAGTAAGGGCAGGGCCGGCGCAAGGTGTGTAGGGTGTCCCGCGTTTTGAGAGGCCGGCTTCTGGGATTTGTAAATAAATAATTCCTTGTTGTGTCAAATTTTAGTTGTAGTAGTATTTGAATGTGTATTAAGGCCTCGCAAAAGGGCGCGCCGGTCCTGGGTAAGGGTAAGGGTAGGGGTAGGAAAGAAGGTAGATAGAGATATAGATAGATAGATATAGATAGATAGATATAGATAGATAGATATAGATATAGATAGTTGTATAGAAATATTAGGAATAAAATATGTTTCGTACGTCGTTTAAAACGTACCTTACAAGCAACTCCCGTAGAGTAGCTTCATCGTCCTCCTGTATTTCTTCCTGCGTCTCATTACTAAATAATCCGCGAGTAGAACGATGCTGATGATGATGCCTGACGCTCGGCCTAGTCCCGCTTCCAGCCGGATGATATTGGCTATGCAAACCGTGATGATGATGATGATAATGTTGACCACCGGTATTGGTACTGGCCGAGTGCAAGTAACGAGCAACAGTGTTGCTGTTTGTTCGCCCCCTGGTCAGCTTGAGACCGGTTGCAGGAGGTGGCGGTACGGCTCCTGTACCGGACTCCACGTAACTCCTGCGCCCGGCATGTTGCACCTCCTCCACCCTGCCACAGATGTTTTTCCTTTCGCTGGATAACGATGGCCGATAATTATCGGCCGATCTGCTTCTTCGCGACCTCGAGTCGCCTGCTATTGCAGTTGTTGTTATTTTGCTAGCTGGGATGTTGGTAGGACCACTGATATTTTCTGGATCGTGATATCTCCACCAACCTCTGTTACTTCTACTTATACTGATTTCCTCTTGCCGTCTTCTCTCTTCTTTCTCTTCGTCGTCTTCGTCTTCCTCCTCCTCCTCCTCCTCCTCCTCTTCCTCCTCTTCCTCTTCCTCTTCTTCCTCTTCTTCCTCTTCCTCCTCCTCCTCTTCTCCACCCTCCTCTTCCTCCTCCTCCCCAACAACAGCGGCCCCCGGCGGCCCTGCTGCCTCGGTATCCTGGGACCCCGAAAGGCCCGAAATCTCCTCGTACAAGTATTCCGAATCCGGATCCGTTGGTACTGCCACGCTCTGCCACAACTGATTTATTGGCTTGAAGCCGCGTGGATCGGCCATCGTTTGGGCTGCTTCGTCATGGCCAGAGACAGAGATAGAGAGAGAGAAAGAGAGAGAAAAACACACACACATTGATGATGATCCCACTCATTGCGAGAGATAACTTTTTTTTTCTCTTTTTTCTTTCCCCCGCGATGGAACTTTTTATTAAGGACCATCGCGGTTTCATTCTACAGGATTCAATTCTTAATAGGATTGTAAAAGATTCAAATTGCAAGTTCATAAGGCAAATGTCGATCTTATTGTTAAAATTATAATTAGTTTAAACACAAACGTATAGGTGTATTATTATTCAAATAAGTTTTGAAAGATAAACGGTACTATACTTGGAATTCATTGAAAAATAAGATTGGATGTTAAACAACAAACTTTGAATAAATAAATAATTATCCAGGGGTTTTTCTCGGAATATAATTACCATTTATCGACACGTTGTTTGTGTTATGTCGTTCCGCGTGTACATCTAATTCGTTTTACAAGTATTAATAGAATCAAAGATCTATATTCTTGATAACGGGATTCACGGGAATTAGCTTAAACGTTAAATAATAAAATAATACTATTGTATTATTCAATATAAAAATCATTTATGAGAGATTTAAAATGAACTAAAGTAAATTAAAAAATTATCAAATTGTAAAGAAGGAAAAGTAGATATCGTATTGCGTAATAATTTGTTGTTATTTCAACAAAATCACATCACTTCCTTCCAGCTCTAAATATTTACATTAGAATGCAATTATCGATGGATTCTTTTTTTTTTTGTATTTTTTAATTGGACGATCATTCTTCAGTAAGTATTTAATAAAATAAATAAATTACTTCTCTGTAAGATAATTCTAAAGAAGGAAAAAGGTATCGTAAATTTAAGGACCAATTCGTCGCTGATAAAAACACAAATAGTAAGCGCCAATTATGTGCAGCATGGTACTTTCTTTTTCTGAAGATATAAAACACTTTACCTTCAGATAAAACATTGAACTTTTGTTATAACACATGTCATAGGATAAAAACTATTTTCCGTTTTGAGACATTCTGTCTAACAAAAGATACAAGGATAGTTATACGGCACTTAATCTTAAAATATCTTTCGTCGATTATGGGAAAATGTTATCGCTGCATGCACAAAATCATTTTTCGTTATTTATGCAATATCTATCGCATCGAAAACAAAAAAAAACGAAAACAATGGCAAGCAATGGGATCGTTGAGGTTTATTAATACATATATATTATCATGCTAAATAAATTTTGTAAATCTATTATAAAATGTTATGGTTTAATAAGTTCTTCAGACATTTATATATGTATAAATATCTTGTTCATTTATATAATCAAATATATACGTTAGGTAATAAATAATTGAAAAACAAATGATTGACTCACCTTAGAAAATTCGCAAGCCATCGTGCCAGGCGATTAGACGAGACGCCAACAACGTTTCTCTCTTCGATTTATATTTCCAAACGATGAACGCCACGATTTAACACTTGTTATTCCTTTTAGTATTTAGTATAATTATATTACTTTTATTTATTTTATATTTTTTTTTTAGTTTTTCGTTATTACGTGATTTTAATTAGCCGTCTTCACGATTGTAACGTACTTCGTCTTGATTAATTGAATTAAAAATCTTTTGCGCGAGATTCAACGATGATGGTGGTATATGGTGTACGGTGGTAGTATGGTGATGGTGGTGGTGATGGTGGTGGTGGTGGTGTTGTTTTATTATTCACGACGTTCGATGTAATAATAGGAAATAAATGAAGAATAAAACTTCTTAATATTGTTGTCCTTTGTTAAAAACTTCCTTTTTCTCAAGATCTTCTTTCGAAGCTCACTCTCTTCGATCAGATCGACATCAGCTTCAGTTACGATTACACAGATTCCACTATTTCACCTAAAATGAGAATACAAATACATAGATACTTTTGTAAATATAAAATAATTTCAACAAATTATCATCTTCGTACGTTAAAATAGCGAGAAAAAGAAAAAAAAAGCCACAATTTTTGTTTAGTCATTGAAAATTAACATTTAAACTTAATCTCGCGTCATAACAAAACCACAGATTACTCAGTAATTATAATTAAATGTAAAAAATAAAACTAAGCCGGATACGGGAACGTACGATTCGTCTTAATCGTTTTATCAAGGAAAAAAGTTAATTAGAGAAGTATAACTAACAATTATTCTAATATCGATAAATTCACGTAAACAACGATGAGAAATGTTGAAACTCTCGATCGATCGATACCATCGAACGCCACTTATTATTGTTTCTCTCCTTCATAATTTTGAAATAGGTTTCTTAACGTAAATACAAGTAGCACGTTTCCTCGAGTTTATAATTTGATCTCTGTTTATATTCGTTTTTAAAGTCTTACGTAGAAGGAAAAAATTATTTAATCTCGAAATAGAGTTTTTATATTCTTTCTATACCATTTCAACGTATAGAGAACTGTGAAAAACTAATATAAAATAATAAACGAACGATGATAATGTTCCTCTTTTAGAAATCACTCTCAACGCAATATTTCTATTATTTGTGAAAAGATTTTCTTGTTTGGTTGTAGAATTTCAACGATTACGAACGTAACCTCGTATTTAAAAGCATGTTGCACGAAGAAAATGTTCACAAAGAACATAATGTTTCTACAAACTCGTAACGTATTTTAAGACGAGAATTTGCGGTATAGAAGAAATCGCACGATGGAATGGAAACATCGTATTCAAGGCCGATTGAAAGTAAATCCACGATTACGATAGTGAAATCCTATGGAAGATTTTTCTTACAATTTCTGTTTCTGATCTTATCTTATGTTATCTTTCTTTTATAATTTATAATAAAAACAAAAAAATACACACACACACGCACCCAGAAAAAATTAGTTTTATTACAGACAATCCTATTGTAAAATATCAACGATTATATTGCAATTTGACGGATAATAAAATTCAACTAAACTTTTTAGTATTTAATTTAAACTTTTAGTTTATTTACTGTTGTCTCTTTCTCTCTCAAATTTTATGTATTTTATTCAAAACTATTGTATTCTTTTATCATCGTTAAAAACAAACCGTAAATAAATGATCAGAAAACCGTGTATTTTGTTAATAATTTCGTTCTATGTTCTTATTGTTCTACTCTAATACAATGATCAGTTCAAAGTTACAATTAACTAATTGGAATTTTTGTCTAGGTGTGATCAAATTTAATAGTGTCGCCTTTTTTTTTTATCTAATCATTTTGATACGGGTGAAAAGTTTAAGTATCGTGAGTATTTTATGATAAAGATTTATTAAATGTACGAGTTATAAAGAAAAGAAGAAAAAAAAGATAAATGATTATTTCTTTTTTTGCAGCTAAAAACATACCGCAATTACTTTTGTCGTTATTTTTATTATTATTATTTTAATACGTTAATTTAATCTTCGTGGCTTTTACAATAAACCGAAAACGTTGGTAAACTTATACTCGAAATAATTATAAGAAAATAGATTATCTTGTCGAGAAAATATGAAATATTCCAGATAATTATATTCCTTAACGAAAAGAAAAATTGTACAAAAAAAAGAAAATATTTGAAATAAAAAGAATTTATTCCACTTGGATAATTTTGTATGTCACTGTACTTATACCGAACTTGTGAAAAAATCGAAGATACTGTTATCAGCTATTTTTGGAACTTTTCTAAAAAAAATATATATATTAATAAATGCTCGAATATTATCTAACACTCGTTGGATTCGAGAGAAACTAAAGTGAAAGTCATTTTGTCATAGAGATAAGAACAAAAAAAACATATCCCTTTCTCATTTTATATCCCCGTAGAAAATAAATCTATTATCGCAAACGAGAAAGAAAGAAAGAAAGGAAGAAATAGAAAAAACAATTTAATATATATTTTTTGTTTTTTATAGTCAGATAATAACCGTGAAAAGAATTATGGTTACGGTATGATTTAACACGCTCGAAAACACATCCTCTTCTCTATGATAAATCTCAAACTGGAATTACTATAGAGTACAACGAACTTTTATAAAAAGAAAAACATACACACAGGTCTAACGGTTAGTGGCAGCTAATAGAAAGCTGTTTAACTTGAAATATATATAGGTATATACACAGGCATACATACACAGGCGCACACACTCATAACACACATTCAAAAATATTACAAACACACAAAACATTCTATTAGATTAGACACAAAAGGTGATTTTTCAGTTCGTACCTGTTTCCTGTAAATACTCCAACTAAAAAACTTGGACTCGTTAAACTTCCAATTACACGAGTATATATACATACACATACATACACGTCACTGTAATACGGAATCTATATCCTATGTAACACGCACGCGTATTATATTAGATTTTCACATACGTGCGACCCGCATATACTCACGTGCACACACACACACACGCACACGCACACTGAACGTTACGAGGAAACTAGGAAAATTTTACGTTCCGATTAACGCGTCGAACCAATGCTATGATTTTATGTAATGTATGAAATATCAGCTAGATAGGTGGGGAGTAGGTGACGACGAGGATAATAAAATAAGAACGACTAAATAATAGTAATAATAATGAAGAAGAGGAAAGAGAAAAAAAAATAAAATAAAATAAAGGAGATAAGAAAACGGAAAGAAGTTAGGTGTGTACGCAGAATTTATACACGCGACGTCATTCGAACGACGGTTCTCGCACGACTAAACGCATGCATGCATGCCATTGAAGTCTTTACGAGATTCGTCGAACCCCCTCTATCCTCCACTCTTCTACTGCGCTATCAACCAACTATTATTTACGCCCTTCTCTTTTCTCTTCGTCATTCGAATTATGTTACACGAATCTGTCTACTTCAGTTTCTTTACATTCGAAGTAATAATAGTAATAATGATACTAGAATATGTACAGGGTGTTCTGAATAATATGTTTCATCTTCTTTTTCTTCTTCTTCTTCTTCTGCTTTTATACCTTTACAATTTCAAATTGGGATTAAACAATGTATCTATTTGAAATTGTTTAGTCTCAATTTGAAATTGTTTAGTCCCAATTTGAAGTTAAAAGGGTATAGTATGTAAATTAGAAGAGGGTTACCTGTATGTATATCTATCTTGGAATCGTTAATACGTTATATGCATTCTTGTTTCCTTCCAATGCAACGATCGTTGCCACGCTGCCTTGAAGCTGTCAAGATTCCTAATCGATATTTCGTTTATCACTATATATATATTTATATACGTATGTATATTCAGAAATGAATGTTAGAAAGCAAATAATAAGATACGTATGTATCTATCAGGTGTTGCTGCATTTACATTGTCTAACATTATCGGGAAGATTCGTTAAACGATTTAAAGAAAAACTTGTTAACATTGTTTCTTACATCGATTCTCGCGTCGATCGATATCTTCATTCTTCGAAAAGCAATAGGAATGTAACATCTAACACTGTGTACATACATCGCAGGAAACTTAATTCGTTGAAATGACAATACCCAAAGGAGCAAATTCAAACTACTTCATTAACATTTAGCGTGACCTGTGTATGACGATATTGAAAAATTTATTTTAAAAACTCCGACGTTGCAATATTGACGGCCTATTAATAATGTTTTCCTATAGGAAAAATACTATAATGTTTTATTTATTTAACTTCTTATTAATTGTTTTATTTATTAACTTCTTCTTCTTCTTCTTTCTCGATTTTTGTGTAACAAAATAAAAAATTGATTCAAAGTTTAAAAAAGGAAGAAAAGAAAATGGAAAGTAGAACACATTGAGCGTATATACATATATGGATATATATATATATATATATATAATATTGTATATACGTAAGTGCGTAAATTTAGATTGACACCGTTTTATATCCGAACGACCTTCGCAATATTTATTCTCTTTTTTTTTCCCCATCGAATTATCTCTTTCTCGAGACTCGAGAATCAATCGCTCGAATCACGATCCTTAAATTTAAAATATCATAGTGAAAACAACGTTAACATTTCGTTAGTTTGAATATTTCTAATCAACAAAACCCAGTATTTTTATTTTATATAGTTTTTCTTTTCTTCCTTTCGAAATCACATAAACTCCTGTTTCATTGTAACTGTAAATATACGTTGATTCGATTAAAATGATCTTTGAGAAAGAGAAACATTTGGAATTGGAGTAATGCCAATAGGATTCTCTCTTTCTCTTTATACAATATATATATGCTTAGAATCGTTAATGGAATTTACACGAGCTAGAAATAATTACAGTAACAGTAAAACCATTTCCACAAATTCTTCCATAGTAAGTTAACGATAATTCAGTACGTGAATGTTGACATATCGGTTGCATACATCCTGGATGAAACATCGATTGCACACATCCTGAATAATTGCACGTTGGTTTCCTATTTTCCCAAGCTTTTAACAAACGTGAACACACACATCTTAAGTTAAACTGCTACTTTACTTCTAAATTAAAACAATCTTCAAATATATTAAGTTGATGGAAAAACAATATGTCAAATTTTTCCTATTGAATCGTGGCTAAGAAATCAGACAATTTTCTTTTTACACCAACCCGATACATTCCTACCTTTGATCTATTTAATCTATTTGATCTTTTCAATCTCGAAGAAGAAATAAAATTTAATATATATATGATATATAAAAATATAACATGGATGATCGATCAAGTAAACATGAAAGTAAGTAGGTCACGAGCATACGCGCCCGTCGGCTAAGACTTATCCACCTCACCCTCTCTCCTCTTCTCCTCTCACCCTATCCCATCCCACTCAACACCCACCCTTTCACCACCTCACAGATCCTAAGGCAAACTTCTCGAATTTACTGCAAACTTTTTGGCCGCTGTCAGCCACGAAGATTTATTAAAAACTACATACTGCCGACGATGAATCGTCAGAAACGTTCTATTCTCGAACTATGATATATATTACTTCCCCCCTCTTCCTCTTCCTTTTCATCCTTATATACCTAGAGAACAATGTTCACTCTGTTTTTAACCGAGCACGATAAAAAAATAACTGTTAACAATCGGTACATCATTTACATTGTTTTTATTTTATTTGTTTTATCTTCAAATCGATATAATAATTATTTTCTCAACAATTTGACGTTTCAACTAGTTACTAATTTGATTTAATATAAATGAATCCCAGCAATCGTCGCAGATTCTAACTTTGAATTCGTAAAACCACGAAATAAGATAAATTGCATCCTGAATAATGCATTAACTGATTATTGTAATAAGTTTAGAAAACAGAAATTCGCGTATTCTGCTAAACGTCCTGAAGATTGTTCTTGAAATCTCGATTAATCTCGTCAAAACTTTTCTCGTATTACTTTGATTAATTATTATAAAAAAAAAAACAAAAATGTAAATGCAATTCAACTAAAAATGCAATTTAACTAAAAATAAATCATTGATTTATATTTCCCCCTAATCTGATATATCAAAAAATGATTCCCACGTATTCGGAATAAATGGTTCCTTATCGAGATATCGAAGGATTGATCTAATAAGAAATGAGGATCCATGTAATAAGAAGGAAGGTGGTGGGTTAGAGGAGTGGGCTAAGGGGGAAGAGGGGGGTTAATAAAAAATCGTCTTAGGGTTTAAACACGCAAAGCACAGAACAATTCCTGGCACGATTGACTCCACCTAGACGGCGCGGCGCCTCCTCGAGTTTCGTTCGCCCGCCTTTGCCTTCCTCGCACACACACACTCACACATACACATATACTCTATCTTTCCATTCTTTATCTCTCTTTCACTCTTTATCTCATCTTGGGGTTTAAAAGCGTTGCTTGCATATTCCCGCTTATTACAGTTTCCAAAATTTCGCGCGAGGAACCCCAGAGCCCCTCCCGTCTCGCGTTCGTTCCTGACACACACACACGCGCGCGCGGGCGCGTGCGCATACGCGTAAAGAAAGAAAGAGAAAGAGAGAGAGAGAGAGAGAGAGAGAGAGA
>JACGTP010000094.1:223308-272622 GCA_023678845.1 Mischocyttarus mexicanus
TCTCTCTCTCTCTCTCTCTCTCTCTCTCTCTTACACACACACACACACACTCAACCAGTCTTTATTTCTTGTTTCATTCTCTTTTTCAAAAAACTTATCGCTCATCTGACCTTTATTTCGCGTTGGACTTATAAATTAATTTTAAAAAAAAAAAGAAGATTATTTGACAATCTTGTCCTTGATAAAGTTTATTAAAATTAATGTCTATATATATATATATATATATATATATATATTATTTTCAAATTGTACGATAAAATGACACGAGATACACAACAGTCCGCCGAATTCCGTATTTTTTGTCGATTTTCTTGTTTTTATTATTTTCTCGTTAAGTAACACCGGAAAGCTGATACATATATAAGTATATAGTCTTGAAATGAATGTAAAAATAATAAATTTCTTCTTCCCCAATCTAAGATATTAGGTCTACCGGAAAGTTCTGTCCGTAATTTATATTTGGTTTTATTTCAAAATCGGACAGAACTTTTCGGTAGACCTAATATATATATATATATAATAATGTATAAGTAAGTAAGTGTATATCAAGTTTCCTTCGATTCTTCTCAAAGACACAATTACATATTAAAACCTACGATACTTCTTGGATCGTAAAGAATTATTTGAAAGATCTCATAAATCTCCATCCGTGACCTATTCGTACCACCTTAAATGTTCTTCCCCTCTAAACACTTAATTCAAAATATATATCTAACTGTAATTCGATTTCAATTGTATTTGTAATAAATAATATTAATAAATAATAAATGTGAACACACGTTTGCATCGTAATGTACCGCGTAGTATTTATGTATGTATGTATGTATGTATGTATGTATTGTACATAAGAAAAACTGTATTATTGCATAGACAACAAGCATTTCAAAAAACACATAAAGAAGTAATGGAGAAAAAGAACAAAAAATTAACGATACAATATATATAAGAATATTATATAAGTTAATTTAAATACAAACAGTTCGCCATTGCTTTTTTTTCTTTTCTTTTTTTTATCTTTTTATATCTCCTACATAAGTAGTATTATAAATGTTTACGTCTTGTGTATATACAAAGTATTAATTTATTATAACTTGTAGCATGCTAATTTAAAAAAGTGTATTTCTTTCAACGAGTTATGGGGCCCCCCGGGCGGGGCGTTACAATATATAATGGACTCTTGTTATTATCTTCTCTTTTTTTCTTAATTTTTATTTATTGAAGATGAATAAAAAAATAATAATAAAAAAACGAACGATTCTATGTTTTCCTACGTAACGACACCATACTCCCCAAATATTAGATTTCGAAAAGAATTTTGATGACAGAGAGAGGTACAAATTACAAATATTGTATCGTGTGACATCCGAGATATCTTTATTTTTAATTTTTATAAGACAAACATAAAGAAATAAAAAGTACACTGAAGCGTCATAAATTCAATGCATTAACTTCTTAAATTATATGCCACTGCTCTTTGATGCAGTCATCACTACCGTATGGACAATGACGAACCACTACTATTCAGTCAGCCCCCCTTCCCTCTCTGCTTAATCTTCAAAAATTACATTTTCGAATAATATCGAACTAATTAAAAAATGTTTATTAATGAATAAAATGACAAATTTGGACGTTATTTAACGTCGGCGCGAAATACACTTAATTTTTTAAGGCTTTTATTTTACCTATCACAGTGTTAAACGTGCCCGCGCGTTACTCTTCATAGAACACACAACATGTTTATTAATTACTATTGCTTGATTTCGTTAAACAATATATTATTACATATTTTTCAAACTTGTTATTACCAAATGAAATGTATTATTATTATTTTTATTATTATTATTATTATTATTGTTATTGATAAATAATGTTCGGAATATATATTCGCAATTATTTGGAAAAGAACGAAAAAAAAAACAAACAAATAAATGGAACGAGATTTAAAAAGATAGACTCGATGTGATGTATTCGATTTTAAAAAATGTCTCAAAAATTTCTTTTAAACTATCATACAAAATACTTCATTTAAACAAATCTAAATTTCTTTAAATTAGTATTTTGTATAAGGTAATTGTTGATTGACCTAGTGGCGGCAATGCATGGTGGTAAAGACACAAGACGCAGGCAAGTGTTTCAAAGCGAAAATCCTTTTGTAAGAAGTGTATATGCGTGGGAAGTATTATTTAAAAACAAATATATAAACACTAGTAAACATTTATCCAAGACATGCTACTTGATATTTAGTTTTCACGTAAATCCAGTAACATTTCTTAGATGTTTAACAATTAACTAATCTGGTATCAATCCCAAGCCATTGGACTCTTGACTGGAACATAATAAACATTTCTTAAAAAAGGATTTGAAGTTTTCAATGATTAACGAATTTTAACAAAATTTCGGATGATTTACCGGGCAAAAGAGCACATTCCCAAAGCAAATAGTCCTATTTAATGCAGACCACAACACTGTTCCTGTTAATATAATTTATTATGATCAACCAAATAATGGTAAGAGACTTAAATTGGTCTTTGCAGTCTGAAGATGGCAGGGGGGCAGACTAAGAATGTAGGGAAAGAAGGGATGTGCCAAGGTATATTTGAAGAATAAGAGCTGCTCAGATTAGTTTTCCCAACAAATAGCCAAATATGATCATTGCAATGATAATGAGATAACTGATCGATGACAGAGAAGGTTGATTACGATGTTGGGTTATCAATCCTCTAGCATCCTCCGCTACTGCGTTCCGGTATTTCACTAAATCTCTCTGGTAATAACGAAAAAGAAAAATAAGAATTAATAACAATTCATCAAAATAGTATATCAGATTAGTACATCTTCCATTAATTATGCTTGTTGAAAAGAAAAAGAAATAAAAGGCAGAAACAATTGATCGAATTATCATAAAATATATTTTTTAAAAATTTCTTATATTATTTACCCTGAGTTGAAGGTTTTCCTGCCTGAGAGCACTTTCCTCTACTCTAAGCTGAGTGACCTCTTGTGCTGCTTTTAACAATTTCTCTTCTGTTTCTTCCAATACCTAAAACAACAAATAACATTTATGAAAATGTTTATATTATAAATATTTTATCGGAGAATTGCAATGTCGCAAAAAGAGATTTTATGTACTCGTTATAAACCTTACCTTTGGAGATGACTTCACCGAATCACCAGTACCTTTGTTTTTCTCATTATTCGTAGTAGTATCCGACCTAGTTGTCGTAGTGGTTGTAGTTGTTTTAGTAGCAGCAGTAGTTGTTACAGGATTCTCAAATACGCACTTTAACTTAGAGTCCATTAATTGCTCCGGTTTTGTCTCTTTCCACTACAAAATTAACACATATACATTATATATACATTATATATATATATATATATATATATAAATAATAATTTAAAATTTTAATGCTGAGGTTACATACCACATCATTATTTAAATAATCATCTGTATCATTATCCGGAGCTATTAAACTTTGAACCATAAATTTGTGTTTATTTTTATCCGCTGGATCAAAATCACAAGGTTGTAAGCACACTAAAACAAAGAATATATTTTATTTGTATAAAGAATATCGTTTGAAAAGAATTTGTTTTTAAGATCAACATTATAAATGTCGATTGATGAAAATATTAACCTGCTATTTCTGTGATTTCCATTGGCTTCAAGACTCCTGAATTAGGGCGTACGCAATACTTCTTTGGTACGGTCGTTTTTATTTTAAAATATACTTTGTTAGAGGTAGGATTTATTAGTTTTATGTAAGATGTGACTGGAGCTCCGGTGAATGGGCCTAAGCATAAATAATAATAATAATAATTATTATTATTATTAATTTCCTTATTTCAAATGAATACACACACATATATACAGAATACAATGATACTAAATAATATGCAATTAATAAGCACAAATAATAAGAATAGATCAAAAGATAGACAAAGATGTATTATTAATCAATTAACGTTTTCATTATTAAATAAGAAAACGTAATTCTATTAAAATTAACCATAGATCCATATACATCATTGTACTTTAATAGAAATTCTAACAATGACATACTAAATGCAACGAATAAAAAAACTAATGAATAATAAACAGAAGAAACACTTTCGTCAAATAAACGGCAACATTTGATGGGTCTTTAAAATCTTTAGTTTAAATAAAGAAAATTCAACGATTTCAAAGATGGGGATACAAATATTATAATGTATTACAAGTGAACATTTTTAATTGGATAAAATGAATATGATGTGTGTACTAGTTATTAATTATATATAAAGAAATATAAAGAGAGATAATAAAGAAATTTAATTTAATATTGCGATAATAAAGAAATATAATCGCATGATTTATTTGTGTGTATAATTAGACGCGTGTATGTTCTTTTTTTTTAATTAATTTTAAATACGAAAAGGCAAATCTGCATATATAAAAAGAAAGAAAAAAATACGCAAGGCCGAAGGTAAACGAGAGAGAAAGAGAGAGAGAAAATGACATATATATAACAAGAGGAGGGCAAAGTATATATACATGTAGATGAGAAGAAGATGGAAGAGGAAGAAGGAAGGAAGGAAGGAAGGAAGATAGAAAGAGAAAGAGAGATAGATAAAAAAGTGTGTGTAAGTGAAGAGAGGAATAGATGGATGGAGGGAGGGAGGGAGGAGGAGGAGGGAGAGGAGGTATAATGTGAAATAGAAAAGAGGATAAGAGGGGAGAAATAAAGAGTTAAGAGAAGCATAGAATAAAATGATCATCCTGTACTTGGCTTTGACAGCGAATGACGTACAACGAAAATAGGGTTAAGGTACAAACTAGTTACTTTTGGTTGGATTTTTCTTGAATATAGAAATTTGTAAAGATTGGATGATAAACGTTAAAGTGTTAATAAAAAAAAAAAACAAAACCCAAAAAATATATGCAAAAATCATTGAAGTAATGTAGTATTTCTCTCTCTCTCTCTCTCTCTCTCTCTCTTTCTTTCTTTCTTTCTCTATCTTTTTCTATCACCCTTACGTCATCTTGACAATGCAGTCTACCACCCGTGTGCACTCGGTTTCGTTTGAATGAATCGGCTACTTTATGTTATGAGATAGGCGATACGTATGAGGCAAAGTCAAAAACGTATATATATATACGTAAGAAAAATGACCAATAATTGCATATTAGATAATATATCAGAGGTAAACTAAAAGGAAAAAATTAGAATAGGTGAGAAGAGAAGAATGGATGGATAGTTGGACTGATAAACGAATGACTAAATAAATATAAAGAAATGTAGAAACACTAAAGATGGAGTGTATAATAAATAAATAAATAAGGCGTTGTCTCTGTCGAAATATAAATTACGAAGATCGTTGTTGATCCTTTTTCGTACCCCTGAATCGTAGTTCGCTTTCCGGCTCGATAAGTAAAACTTGCGCAGGCTTCGCCATCCTATATTTTTTATCAATCCAATGAACCTTGCGTCGCGTCACCTCGGCGTTAAATAACTATTAATTCTATCCTTCTATTATTATTATTGTTATTATTATTATTATTATATATTAATAAACTCAATGACCACGACGATTTATTGGAATCTTCCTTGGACTATCCCGTGTGCCTTTAACACGGTTCAGATATTTCTTATTAACGGGCACCACGCGTATCTCTGGTTGGTACTCGCTTTCCGGGATTCCGTTCGACTAATTCCAATTTTCTCTCTCCTTGCGAGCGAATACGCATGCGTCACGACGGAAATTATCAGGCGTACTTGGACGGCGTTACGTCACGACGATCTTACACCACGGTAATCATATTCTCTACTTTTACACGCTACATGTAAATTTGGACGACCGGCGAGAAAATAATATAGAGACTTAGGGAGTGGTGGGGAAGAGTGGGTATGACAAGGAGCAGAGGGAGAGAATCGAGACGAGATGTTGGGCAAAAACAATAGTTGCGAGACGATTCGACCAAAGGTCGTATTTTTTTTCTTTTTTTTTCTTATCTCTTACTTCCCTAACAGAAACTTATTAATTTTCTATGCTATTTCTAATTTCGTCTCCTCTCATATTCGACGGAAGATTTTTTTCAAAACGCAAATAAAAAAGCGTTCATCTTAGCGTTTCATTTTTTTATCTCCCAATTGTTTCGGATATTCTTTTTTCTAAATATTTTTAACGCGTAAATTATAATATAAAAAACATATACATATATACGCGCTACTTCTATGTTTTGTTTTGTTTTTTTTCTTAATATCAATATCGCATTAATGTATCTCATAGTATTTATTCTCATTAAAATGTGTTTCATTTAATTTAAAGTTTCGCGCTTTTTTTATTATTATTATTTCACATACGTTTATATAATATCAAATAATATATTTTATTTTTTATTTAAATAAAGGAAAATATTTGACTTGTTTCAAATACGAGATAAATTGACGTTGTAAATAAGACTTAAAGCGTTCTAAAAAATATCGTTACTTGTCAATGAATTGTATACATTTGACCAATCATACAATTGCTTTGATGATTGGTATTCGTTAATTGGCTGATTTCAAATACAAACAATAATGGCGTAAAGGCGTTCAATTGTAAATCCCATTTGTGTAAATTCTACGATATATTATTAAGTTTCCACTGTTTGGTATTATATGAATATAGGTTTTACTGAAATATATTTTTCACAACTTTTTTTGTAATAATAAGTGAATGTAAAGTTAGGTTAAATAAATATATATATATATATATATATGTACATAATATTTGAGATACCATGGATATTACTATCGCACCAAATTTAAATGCTGAAATTTACAGAAATTTGACAGAGGCCGATCGTCCGATTAATTCTAGCAAACATTTACAACTTATATTAGTATATGATGGTAATATTCAACATTGCATGTTTATGCATATATAAATTTATAAACATAATTAATATATATATATATATATATATATATATTAATTCAATGTATAATATTATAAAATATTTATATTTATATTATATATTTATATTATATAATATTTAAATTAACGTTAGCAACGTTTTATTAATTTACAGATAATAATGCTGTTGTTGGTGGTAGTAATATGACAGATCGTTTTTGGGCTGGTACATTGTGGTACTACAATGATATTTCAGATTTCAGTAAATCCAAAGCATTTCTAACAACTAGAACTGTAACTGGTATATCTGCAGGAGCATATTTGGATAAAGACAAATTTGTAATCGGCGAAGATAGCGGTTTGTTACAAGTAATTGGCTTAGGTGAAACATCGGAGAAAGATGGAATAGAATTACAATCGTTTGGATATGCTTGTCAACACGATGATACTCTTACAACCATTTCAGTATTTTCTGATAAAGCACATGTAGTGAGTGGTGGAATGGATTGCTGGTACGCTTCTTGTTGTTACAAATCTTATGCTTATTTAAGAAAAATCTAAAAATACTAATATTCATTTGTCGTAGCATAAAGGTGTGGGATATATCTAATCTAATATGTACAGATTCATTCCATCCTAGTCATATAGATTTTGTAACTGGAGTCGATGTACAACATGGAAATAATTCTGTATTTGTATCTTCGTCGTTAGATAATTGCGCGTTAATGTGGGATCTAAGAAAATCAAAACCTGCACATTGTAAGTTTCAATATATTATTTTATCTTAATTTTATATTTGAATATTTTCATTAATATATTAATCTTTTTCTATATTGCTATAAGGTATTTTTAAAAAATATGGCTATGGTTTGACTTCAGTATCCTGCAGTCCTATCTCTGATAACATTGTAGCAATAGGTGCAAATGATGGAAGTGTTGTATTAGTAGATATTAGAAACACGGATGATGTATTGTTTGAATCATTAGTATTTTCCAGATCAATACATAAGCTTTTATTTAATCCAAATTCAGAAAGGTAATACAATGAAATTTGGTATGGATCTTTACATTAATAATCCATATTGAAATAATATCTAAACACATATTTGCACACATAGATCACTGATAATTATCATACTTGTCTTGTTTCAAAAATTACTAATCAATATTGAACATTAAATAAATTAAATTGTTTCCACTTAAATAATTCAAAGAATTTACATATATTTATCTTCTTTTTATAGGTCAAATCAAATAGCTTGTTGCTGCGATGATGTAGCAATTAAAGTTCTTGATACAAACAAAGATTGCAATGTTATTTATGAAGATACTAGACATACAGATTTTGTACGTGGACTCGCTTGGTACAACGATGAATTGTTGTCGTGTTCTTGGGATGATCAAATTTTGAAACATACAATTTAAATCTTAACACATCAAACTTGTTACTTTTATATTAAAATTAACTGTGATCGCTACTGATCAGTTTAATAAAATAGAAATATTAATGTTTCTATACATTTTAATGCATTTTTCATTTCATTATTCATTCATTTACAAATTTCCTTAGAATAGTTTTTTTTTTTTTTTTTTTTTCTTTAGGACCAGAAAGCAAGCCAATTTTAATTAAATTTTTATATACCTTATTGTGTTCTAGTCATTTATAATTTCCATAATTTTCTAAAACAATTCTCGAATGTATAGCAATATATATTGGAATGTAGTCTTGTATTAACTATTAATATCTCTAAATATTCCCTTTTTCCATATTGACTATAATTAAATGAAATAAATGACATATTTAATGTAAATAAAAAATCATTACATGAAGATTGAAATATTTATTCATTGTGAAATAGACAAAACAATGTCATTTATAAATAAATGGAAACTATGTCTTCTCATCCGCTGAATAAAATTATTTATGTGCCTATATTAGCAATAGATAAATGCATGTTTTTGCAGAAGTGTACCATAATTCCGTAATTATAAGACATAAAATCATAGAAGAATGAGAAGCATGTGTAATATAATTAATCATATACAATATGATTTGATTGTAACATTCCCATTAAAATACTTGATAAAAATTAATCGAGTCTTTAATCCTTATACATTTTCTTTCCTTACAAATATTCGCCATTCTTCCATTCGCGTTAAGCTTTTTAATGGATAAAAAAGAAAATTAAATGTGTGTATAGAAAATTTAGTATAAATTTCATATTTTATAGATTCTTTGCAATTTTTATGGTTATATTTATTTTAAATATTTGTTACGATAATGTTTGCACGCGTTTTTTATTCATGATTAATCATTGATCTCGATCAATTCAAATTATTTTCAGCTTAGAAAAGAATAAATGTAAGATAAAATGAGCATTGCTAAAGTTTGAGATCATATTGAATAATATCTGGTCTATTATGCATAAAATGAAATGCAATTTTCATGCTTTTCAATGATATGGAACAGTGATGTGATTATTAAGGAGAACCATATACAGGAAAAAAAAGAAAAAAAAAAAGATAATAATCACGTGATTGTGTTAAAGAATAATTAGAATTCCATATTCCTATTTTTTTCCTCAAATAGGTAATATTCTAAATAAGTTCTTACTTGATTCTCTACATTCTCTCCTTAACATAACACGTTTGGAATACGTATTTATCTGATACAATACTTTAAACGTTCAAATGCAATCTGTTAATTAGATAAACAGATATGTTTTTTATAATATTTGACGAATTCTACTTTTGCAGCCAACTTTTAAATGTAACATACATCTAAAGATAAATATTATTTTTTATATGAAGGTATGTTAACAAATATTAATTGCACAGAGTTTGGATAGATTGGCGAATTGGTAAATAATATTTTATCAAAATTCATTCATGATCAGATTGGAAAAAACATTTACATAGTGGCACCAAAGAGCAATGAATGTATGTGTCGATGAGAATACATATTTTATGTCAGTAAATAGAGGCAGTCTGATCCATTTATTTTCTGCATCTGTACTTTGTCCTTTGTAATATGCTAATAATTATGGACATTAATTAAATCGTTATGTACATTTTGGGTTTTTATATACTGAAATATAATTGCATTATCACGAATGCAACATGTAACTCTCATATCGACATTCATTCTTTTCCATCAATCTAGTCAATATATATATATATATATATATACATATATACATATATACATATACATATATATGTATGTATATATATATATATACATAATTATTATGCATTTATTATTAAGTTTTTCAAAAATGTCTTTTTTTTTCTTTATATCACTTTTGTTTGATCGGAAATATTTCTTAGTATTTTCATTAACTCGATTACGCTCCAAATTCTTTATCCTCATCCGCTCTTATGTCGCCATATTCCCAGATATTGCGACGATTATGCTTAGCTTCTTCTTCTGCTTTTGCATATTCTTCAATCTATTAAAAATTGAAAACATAAAAAAGAAACCAATTAATATTTAGTTTGTCCAAAGTGTCATACTGCTTTTAAATTAGCTCAACTTACCAATTTTCCAAGTCTTTTATCTTTATGTTTGTGAACTAATAATAGTCCATCCGCAATGAGCCCTTTGGCAATATCATCATTTGTGGTTACATCAGCAAGAGTTACAGCAAAAAGATTGTTATTTACTTTATACTCAAAATTCATTAGTAATATTTTATCCATTACATCCTCTTTAAATGCTTGCACAGCTGTCTTCTTATCATCATTCTGGAAATTTATTTAAAACAATATTATGTTATTGAAATAATCACAAATGTTTTTATATTTTTATTATTATTATTATTATTTGAAAGAGAATATATTACTTACATCATTTGGCAAAGCGACGCATGCAAGTGTGTATTCGTGCGCATAAGACTTGTCAGTTGCAAAACGAGCAGGTAAATCAGCGACTCGTGTTACATTAACAGTTTCTCTGTTACCATAATCAATGTAAAATACACTAACATTTGGGCCTGCTACTTTTTCTGTTTTTACACGATACCATTGGTCGTCGCCAGTAAATTTGGCTACTGCCAAGTCACCCCTTGTAGGCTTGTAAGCACCAGGAAGTGGTGGACTAGCAGCTAATTCCTGTCGTAATTGTGAAAGTAAGTTTTCCAACGAACTGCCCTGTTCAACAAGTTGAGCATAGAAATGAAGATCTTCCGTTACTTCGGTAATAACTATTTCTTGATAGTCTATTTTTCTTTCTGCAACTTCTTTTTCGTCTTCATTCTTTTCATTCTCAACTTGCACTTCGACGCGATTCTTCCAAATCTACAAAAAGGAATCAATAATTCATTACAAAGATATTTTTGTAAAATATTAAATATTAAAATATAAATGAAATAATACTAACATTAAGCTTTTTCGATTTAGCTCTTTCTTCAGCAGCTTTAAGCGTTTTAGTAAATTCGCCTAAATCAGGGAAAGTCACTACTTCAGCTAAACCTTCTTCCACCAATGCAACAGACATATTAATATCATTGACGGTTAAACATCCTATAAAACCACTTCCTTTAGTTTCTGTACTTTCAACTTTAATCTCTACGTCCCTTTGGAAACAATGTTCCTTAGTAAAAGCTAGAGCTTTATCTCCATATTCATCCGCTTTAATAATACCTCCTCCAGGTAAGGATCTCTGACATCGAGGTGTTCTAATACCAGCTAATACGAATGTTATTAATTGATCTTCTTTCGGTAAAAATAATTTCAAACGCGAACCACTTGTGACGAATTCAACTACAGCTTTAATTCCTTGGGCTCTCTTCAATGATGTTAAGAATGCTTTAGCTTTAGAGGGATCGTTGGAAAGATCTACTAATCTATGAACTGGAATATCTTTCTTTGCATGCAATCCATGTTGTGATTTTTCTGCTTTACTTTCAGCAACTTGAAGTAAATTGTAATGAGAGGAACGTTGATCATCGCTCTGCTTATGCTTCACCACTCTAGCAAAACCCCTTGAAACTAATGCTTCTGCAACATTTCTAAAAAAGAAAAAAATAAAGAAATAGCAAAGCATACATCATAAATGAAAAGATTTTTTACTAAAATATAGGATATAAATAAATATTTCTTTCTGACTTACATTTTTCCACACATGACTGTACAACATAATTTTTCTGGAAAGTTATCTCTTGCCGGTTGCGTATAATCGACTACAATTTTAACGTTTTTTCTGATAAATTTCTCTCTAAGAAATTCACGCGCCTCTAACATCCATGGTATGTCATAAAGAGGTCGGAAATCTTTTGACCTGGTAGTATTATTATCTTCACCAGGTTTCTTTTCTCTGGATGGTGGCCGAATGCTGCTTAAAAAGACTTTTTTGTTCTCCCCATTTTGTGTCCTGATAATAAAGGCATCTGCATTTACGATTTCAACGATAGTACCAGTAAATTCAATTTGCGGCCCAGATGGTTTGTAATCCTTCCATAGACGTAATCTTGCCTCTTTAGCAGCTTTCTCAGCAAGATAAAGCTTTTCTGCACCAGATTTACTATTGTTTATGGACCAATCTTGGCATTTTGCAAAACCTTGGCTCAGTAAGATTTCCGCAATATTTCCTATTAAATAAATGAAATTGTTTGTTAAACTTTGAATATTTGCATAGAGTTTTAAAATTATATTATAACAAATAGTATTAACCTTTAGGGTGAATAACGCTTCCAACAAAATTGTTGTTATTTACAGATTCGAGTATAATCTCGACATCTCTATGTAGAAGGCGCGACTCTACAAAATACCTTGCTTCTTCCGCATATGGATCACCTGAATTAGCATCCCGTCGTCCACTTGGCCAACCAGGACACCGAATACCAGATATCATCAATACAATGTTGTAAAATTCAGGTAATAAAAATGCTTTTACAGTTGATCCGTTGAAAACAAATTCAATAACAGCTTTGACTGGTTTCTTGCCATATTTTTCTACCAATTTTCTAGGATCATCAACGTTCCATTTAACGTCACGTACATGTGCAGAAGCTGGTGCATCTGACCATTTTCCTTTGTTAGCTGCTTTTGCTGCATTTTCTAGTTCAACCAACCGTGTTTGTTCGGCTGTAGGATTGCGAGTATCTTTTTTAACGTTGACCAAGCCTTCAGAAACTAAAGTCTCTATGATATTTTCGCTATTTTATCTGCCAAAAAGAGATCATTAAGTATCGTATAAATATCTAATTTAAACAAAAATTAATTTGTATTATATATATATACCTTTTCCCAGCCAAACTATGCCATATGTTTTATTATTGTAAGGAGATTTCTCGGTGGTAAAAGTAACATCTTGGCCAATGAGTTTTTTGCGTACAAATTCCCTTGCTTCCCAGGCATAAGGTTCATCTTTACTTTCTTCAACACTGTAAATTCAGTTATAAGCCAACATGTTCTCTAACAGGAAAAATATCTTAACAATTATTCCTTACCTATCATTTGTTTTCCAGCGCTCTAATTTTGGAGCGGTTATGTTACATAAGGTTATAGTAACTTCTGGTGGCGGTCCTCCAACCGGTTGTCCACGGATCACAATAGTATCACCTGAAATGATCTATACACAAAAACAATATATATATATATATATTTTTGTATATGAAATAATAAATCACCAATATACTGGTCTTATATACAAAGGATAACAATTAAGTTAATTTATTAATTATTTTATGTAAAAGGAAGAGATACTTTTCATACAAGATTAAGCATAAAAAGTTCTACTTGTTGGGATCATTCGTTGGGAAGATTTTTAAGTTTAAAAATATTGCCTTATCATATTCTAGGTGATGCAATAGTTAAATGTTAGCATATGGATTAGAATAACGAAGTGGAAAGTTAAAGAAGTATTAAGAAATGAACGAATTATGATACAATGACCATATGTTGTCCACGTTTTTCCTTTTTTATTACCAAGAGTATAACTTATAGAAAATGAAAAAGATAAGAATAGGTAAAGATACGATTCGATATTTTATGATAAATTATTCAATCAAAGATATCTATATCTTGAAAATATATCTTTCGAATAAAATTTCAAATTATATTAATCACCACGAGGTTTGAAAACGCTTACCTGCTTAACCACGCCGTTTCTCGTTTTAACTTGGCCCTGAGCTGGTGTGCTCATCGTGCCGTGCATATGCAGAACGCTGATTCTCGATAAATGAAAAGAAAATGTCTAATCAATGTTTTGATCGTTTAGACGTTATTGACGAATTAATAATACACCGATAATCGTAATAAATACGATTTCTAGCGCGTTTAATTAAGATAAATTTAACAATAATTTGACATGTTGTATTGAAGCAGAAAAACTCACGTTGCTTTCCACGTATCGTGGGTTATTCAATAGTGGCGCTACCTGTACAGAAAACATCGAACGAAACTCGTTTGATTGGTGGTGATGTGGCAACACGCGACGTTTCAATAAACATCGATGTTGCCCTCTACCGGAACGGTTATTTATTATCTCTCATTTCAAATTTATATATTCCAAACGTTTTACAATTACGAATTATATTTAACCCTTATCGGTCGCTAGCTTTTTTATATTAACTGTTGTGAAAAGAAATCCATTGTTTGAAGCTTGAAATAAACGCAAAAATAATAAATTTCTTTTTACTATAACTAATATTTATTCGACCTTATTTCTATCGAATAATACTTTAACCTTAATTTATAAACTCTTCCAAATATTTAGTAGTTACACGCGAACACCGCTATTGTCTCTAGTATCCTCTATTTCTCATTATCATTAACATAGTCATTAAAAAATATTTTAATTGTTGGTGTTACACATCAGAGACAAATTATCAATAAAATTTATTATCTACATCTTAACGTAATGTAAATTTTTATTATTGTAAGCAAAGTTGTAATCAAGGAAGTTAAGGATTTATAAAAAGAAAAGAAAATATGTGAATATCCTTACACGTGTAATTTATAACAATTTTTAAATTCAAAGAAAAAGAGTTTTATTTAATGTTCATGTTTATAACATTTTAAATATTTAATCTATATGACGATATTATCAAGGAATGACGAAAGTGAAAAATAATAAAGAAATATGAAAGCTAAAGAAAAAATAAAAAACATAAATATAACAAATTAATCTCTTCGCATAGAAAATAGAATCTTTTTTTTTTCCATTTAAAAATAAAAATTAACTGTTAGAATTAAGTGACTTGCACAAATTCAACTTGTTCCTACAATCACGCAAACACGACTCTCATTTACACTTGCATGCATTCTCTGCTCATATTTTTCATACTAAATAACACGCTTAAAAAATAAAAAATAACCATGACACCCTCATTACGTCTTGCACATAAGACTTCTTGATAAGGGAAAAAAAAATAAGAAAAAATAAAGAAAGAATGTTAGTCTTCAACAGTCTTTTTTTTTCTAAATTCTAAGTCTTTGGGTATTACGCTTTTGACTATACTAAATGAAAGTATTTTTTAATCTACTTCTTCCATTTTAGAAATTTCTTCTGCATCTCCTTCAAGGACAGGAATTTCAGTGTTTATTTTTTCGTCCTCCTCAATAGATATTTCAGTGTCTTCAATGCCAAGACCCAATTTGATCATTCTGTGTATCCTCGATGCGTGTATTTGTGGATCTTCCAGTGCAAAGCCAGATGAAAGAAGGGCAGTTTCAAATAAGAGCTTTACCAAATCTTTAACAGATTTGTCATTTTTATTAGCCTCTACTTTCTGCCTTAGATTTTCCATTATAGAATGATCAGGATTGATTTCCAAATGTTTTTTAGCGACCATATATCCCATGGTAGATGTATCGCGAAGAGCTTGGGCTTTCATTATTCTTTCCATATTGGCTGTCCACCCATATTGGGATGTAACAATACAACACGGAGAGTCTACAAGCCTGTTAGAGATAGTTACTTTTTCTATTTTCGAGTCTAGGATATCTTTCATGACTTTGCAAAGATTCTCGTATTTGGCCTTATCTTCTTCTCTTTTCTTCTTTTCTTCTTCGTCCTCTGGAAGTTCCAAGCCTTCTTTGGTAACAGAGATCAATTGTTTTCCATCAAATTCCTTCAGTTGTTGAACAACGTATTCATCAATGGGTTCTATCATATAGACAACTTCAAAACCACGTTTCTTAACGAGTTCAACGAAGGAACTATTGGACACTTGCTCCTTGCTCTCTCCTGTTATGTAGTATATATGTTTTTGATTTTCCTTCATGCGACCAACGTAATCTTTGAGACAGCACGCTTCATCGCCCGAAGCAGATGTGTGGTACCGCAATAATTCTGAAAGCTTTTTTCTGTTTTGGCTATCTTCGTGAATACCTAATTTCAAATTTTTGCTAAATTGTTCATAACATTTTTTGTAATTATCTTTATCTTCGGATAATTCTTCAAAGAGTTCCAAAGACTTTTTAACGAGATTCTTCCTGATAACTTTGAGAATCTTATTTTGTTGTAACATCTCACGAGAGATATTTAATGGAAGATCTTCGCTGTCTACTACACCTTTAACGAAGTTAAGATATTCTGGAATTATATCTTCGCAATTATCCATTATGAAGACTCTCCTCACGTATAATTTAATATTATTCTTTTTCTTTTTGTTTTCAAAAAGATCAAATGGGGCTCTTCTCGGTATAAATAACAGAGCTTTAAATTCTAATTGACCCTCAACAGAGAAATGTCTGACGGCCAAATGATCTTCCCAATCGTTTGTTAAGCTCTTGTAAAATTCACCATACTCTTCTTGCGTAATATCATCTGGATTTCTTGTCCAAATCGGTTTGGTCTTATTAAGTTCTTCGTCCTCTGTATATTTTTCTTTGATTGTCTTTTTCTTCTTTTTTTTTTCCACGGTAGGTTTTTCCTCTTTTTCATCATCTCCGACATCTTCAATTGTAGGTTTAGAATCCTTTTCTTCAATGGTAGGTTTAGAATCCATTTCTTCAATTGTAGGTTTAGAATCCTCTTCTTTAATTTCCTTCACTGGCTCATCATCTTCATCATCGGTTAATTCTTTATCCCTTTCTTTCTCAACAACTAATTTTATCGGATAGCCAATAAATTGGGAATGTTTCTTGACGATTTCTTTGATCTTTTCTTCCTCCAAATATTCAATTTGATCTTCTTTAATGTGTAAAATAACTTTAGTACCTCTTCCAATGGGTTCTCCAGTGTCATGACGAACTATGAAAGAACCGCCGGCAGAGGATTCCCATAAATATTGTTCATCATCGTTGTGTTTCGATATTACTGTAACTTTATCTGCTACTAGGTATGCAGAATAGAAACCAACACCAAATTGACCAATCATAGAAATATCAGCTCCTGCTTGCAAAGCTTCCATAAAAGCCTTAGTACCAGATTTCGCAATAGTACCTAAATTATTGACGAGATCAGCTTTGGTCATTCCACAACCTCTGCAAAAAAAAAAAAAAAGAAGTAAATAACCAAATGTTTCAGTTGTAAAATCAAAAACTATATGAAAAACTATATATATATATATATATATATGAAAATAATTAAATATATCAAAAATTATATAGATACATGAACCACTAATTTGCCAAATAGATTAACTGTCGATTTTATTAATTTACTCTGAACGATCATATTTTTAAAGAATTAGGAGAAAAATACATACGAGTCAATAAAAGTAAGCGTACGATCATTTTTGTTAGGAATGATTTTAATAAATAAATCCTTGCACGTTTCTAATTTCGATGAATCCGTAAGAGACTCATAACGAATTTTATCCAAAGCCTGAAACAAAGAAAATCGTATTTTATTTAGAAATATATTCATCGATTTATCTTAAATGAGGAACAAAATAATATCATTACGCGAATAAATAATTAATAGTTTCTTAATGGAATTTGTTGTTGTATATTGTATATTCCTCGTTGATTTATATTCGTTAGGACAAATAGGTGAAAGTAAAAAAAAAAGAAAAGAAAAACAAGAAGTAAAGGTAAAAATGTAAAAAAAAAAAAATATACGAAAGAAAAGTAACTCACGTCGGATGAATTGGAAATTATTTCTCGGATAAAAATCTCTTTGTTGGAATAAAAAGTGTTGATAATCAAGCTCATTAATTGAGCTATTTCGGCTTGAAAGGCGAAAGTTTCTACTTCATTGGTATCCTTCATCATTACATCATCGGCCGGCATCTTTAGCTCGATGTCAAATTCGACTTTAATCAAAAATAAATGTCAGAAAGTAGATATTTCTATAATTCACTTAATCACTGATTTAAACGGTCTCTTTTATTTTTTTCTTTCTCTTTTCTTATCGACAAATAATTATCGAATATAATTTTAATAAAGATATTATAATTCTTTCAAGTATACTTTCTTTTATTTAACTTTAGTATAAACTATTCGAGTCGACTCGTATTACGCGCGGTCTTCTTAGAAAATCATGAGAAGGGGGAGAAACGCGTTGCTTTTATCGAGTGATGAAGATTCTAGAAATCGTTAGCCGGAAATTTCAACCAATTCGTGAATGTTCTATTGAATTTCAGTCTATTCGATGAATTTATTTTCATTATCTAACGATAAATACTAATCAAAACTTCATTATTAAAATACATTAACGAATTACCGTTGATTTATTAAACCTATTTTATTAAAATCTCTTTATATCTCGGAAAACAAAATTCAAATTTTAATAGTCGTTGAATTGATTAACGTAGTAACCGGAACAATAGATCCTACAAATTGTGTATTTGAAATAGTCGCGAACCCGTCGATATTTGAACGAACATTAATTTTAAATTCACGAAACACCATAAGAGAAGTTATTATTTATTTAGTTTTTTTTCCACGTTTCTTTTGATCGTTTGATTCAACAATATTTTTATTCGAATTAAATTTATTTCCCGATCGCCGTTAAGATGAACTTATATTTTCTTTAAAATTAGTATTATCTGTTAATAAATCATTTCTCCTTTGTTTCATTAATTCGTCCTCCGTATATTTTTCAAATGTGTAAAGATAGAGAAAAAGAAAGTAAGAATTTCATGTAAGAAAATAATACACATTTATATATGTAATTGATTAACCTTGACATATTACATATGTGTAAACATTGAACGATGCTAAGACTCGAAAAGGTAAAGTCATCGCATTAAAATTATTATCATTTCATATAGATATCATTTATATAACAGAAACATGCAGTTTATATTTGATCAAAGCGATATTAGTATTTTTTCCAAATGAAATATTACTTTTAAAATACCGTTGACCGTTTTATTCAATATTTATATGAAATTTATTAATTACAATAGAGACTCGATTTCGTTTCGGTCTCGGAAGGAAACTTATCATAAGGATTTCCAGTAGGCGTGGTCCGATTATTATACACCAATGAGAATAGACAACTGTTTCTTACTAACCTCTATCAAACTTATAATGAACCTAATACCCGCGAAATTTAAAATTATTAATTAAATACACTATTAAACACTATCACAGTGTCATTTAATTTATCAAATTCTTCATTTTAATTATTATTTAATAAATAACTACTTACAAACTAATTAAGTAATTACTATGAATGCTACATTTTTTGAATGCTACTTTTGTGAACGAAACGAAATCGAGCCTCTGCTGTATTTGAATCCTATGGTAATTCAGATTTGGTCAAATTGATTTCCCGCCGTTGTAGAAAGCGGGGAAAAAAATACTATATATTTTCAGTTGGTAAAGTTGATAACTAGATAGGGTTATTATTTCTAGAGATCTTTGAAACTGTTAGATGACGCTTGGCTGATTTCGGGTGTAAACGGTAACGATCGTAAAAATTCGTCACAATGGAGATAGCGACAAAAGAAAAGATGGCGGCGAAATATCGCTGTTGCGTTAGCGCCAGTGCAGTTTCGTGACTAGTGTTACGGTACGATCTGCCAGTAAGTACCGTACGTATTTACGGGTTTGATGATCGTAATTAATAATAATGTACTCGTGAAAAGTTGTTTATTGATATGTTTAATGTGTTGTGATGAAAATAGACGCCGTTCGCGGCTGAGGAGAAAGACTTGGGGACCTTGTTTGTATCGTTCGAGAAAAGTTTGTAATTTTCGGTGTTAGTGTTAAACTCTGGTAAGAATTTACAATTACATTTATATCACGATTATTTTTATATCACATTCATTTATGTCCTGTGTTTTTTTTTTCTCCCATTTATTTCTGTGTTTAACAGTAAAAGAAGAAATGTGATATTCTTTGGACGATCGATCAATCTTTAGGTTATTTATTCTGTCGTCTTTGTCTTCGTTGTTATCGTGTATCATTGTCGTCGTTATCATCATCGTCAGGATCATCGTCAGGATCATCGTCGTCGTCATTATCATCGTTTAAATCTACATCCATATATTGAGATATCGTGGTTATTATATTTCGGGTGTGTTCCCTGTTATAACGTGGGGCATTGACTCCCCAGCATTTATTGTTCTCGTGCCACTTTTTCCCCCCTTCGTTGTGTTATTGTTTCAAGGTGAAGAAGTAATAATGTTGCGGAGTTCATTGACGTTGTCTATTTCCTCAGTTCTTTTTAGAACTGGTAATACTTTGACACTATTATTGGGTCTATTGTTACTGGGTATATCCGAGATAGATACGCGGGGGATTTAAATTACCGGCAACAGGCAAATCATTGAAAACCAATCAAGACTTCCAACCACCGATCAACTAACTCGATATTGCAACACAATTAAGATAGTTGGCTAAATTTATGAATGAAAAAAAAAGTGAAAGAATGAAAGAAGAATGAATATTGGAATGATAATTGATAGTCATTAAAAAAATAGTAATATCGTGAGAAAGAAGAGATCATCATAAGACTCTAGTTTTTTTATGTCTTGCATATGGTAACCCGTATGGCGGTGTGTGTGTGTGTTTGTGTGTCTTTAAAAAAGAAGAAAGAAAAAAAGCGAAAGAGGAAAGAAACGCTCGGATGCACCGACGATACACACATACACACAAGTACCGTACATGGGACAACATGAACACGCTTGGTCTCTTCCAATGGCAGCCATTACTTGAATTAAAAATAACAAATTTTCTCCAAAAGAAGAATAAATTCTCGTCGTCGAATTAAGTATAATTACTTTTTTTTCTTTACAATCAATCGATCAATTTTATCGCTTATCAGATAATATATAACCTATCTGTATATATTTTTCGTTATAAATCGAAATTAAAATAAAATGTAGAATACATTTTGGTAATAAAACGATCTTATTGGTTGGAAGGTTTTATTCCTCTTAGTAGATTGAACATTTTCGAGAAGGTCATTTGACGGACATAAAAAAAAAAAAGAATAAAGGAATAGAAAAAGATAAAATGAAATAAAATGAATGAAAATAAAACTAAACTGTGCTATCGGGATTAATTGTTACATAGTAAGTATAAGTTTCCTCGTGGTAAGTTAGTAACCAAGAGTGAATGAGACAAAAAGAGGAGGGAAGGGATGGCGTCTTGTCTTTTATATACGCCCAATACATATACGATAATACGAAGAAGAAAGAAGGGACAACTTCAACGTGAGAACGTTCCTCTCTGATTGTAAGTTCGGTCGACGATATATAGGTCAGGCGCTCCTTAACATCGAGGTCATTAACCCAGTCAGGGTTGCGTTAGGTATGCGTCGATAAAACAGACCTAGTTCTTTTTCTTCTCAATAGAGGTCACAGTGTAAAATATATTCTCGATTATCCTCCTTTCTCAATTTTATTATTTCTATGACTCAATGTTCTATCCTTTTTTATTATTAATGTTTACTTATACATTATTATCTATTCTATAAAAATAGATGAAATAGAAAAGAAATAATGATAAAAATAAATGGATATCATTTAACGCGCAAAATAGTTATTTTAATAAATATATAAATAAATTAGATTAGATATTAGGATAGGTCAGGTATTCCGACGACCTGTTGACACATATCAACATCCGAAATAGACTGTTGTTCGTATCATCGATATTTCGACGATCCGCACTTTTGGATAAATATTTTAATATTCGTTTGTCGATATATCGATGATCAGCACTCAAACGGTTAATCAAGGATATTCTATAGTTTTGAAATATTTAAATATTAGGACCTTGAATAAGTACTTGTCGTTTCTGAAAAAAATGGCATTAGCAGTATCCCTCGTGCATTGAATTTCAAATGGT
Source organism: Mischocyttarus mexicanus (assembly GCA_023678845.1). NCBI lineage: Eukaryota > Metazoa > Arthropoda > Insecta > Hymenoptera > Vespidae > Mischocyttarus > Mischocyttarus mexicanus. The sequence goes on from JACGTP010000094.1 coordinate 245,383, forward strand.
AATAATGCATCGGCAAGGAAGTACTGTATGCAACCTTCAATTTCACTCTATTGTATTTCACATAGAGTCAACAACGTGTTTGTTCATTGGTTCTGAAAATATGTCTATTTTTGTACCAAATAAAGTGTTTTCGCGAGGAATTTTATTGCATTACTTTATTCTAAAGAAATCTCCAGCTGAAGCACATAGAATTCTTGTTGAAATTTACGACGACAATACTCTATCAGATACGACATGCAGAGACTACTTTTGATGTTTCAAAAATAATGATTTTCAATTTGAGAATAAGGAACGTTCGGACGCATTGACAAAGTTTCAAGACGAACAATTAGAATCTTATATTGAACCTTACACCTTTACTTTCAATCTTACATTTTAAGTAAAGCTTTTATTTTGTGAAAAAAACGCTGCAAACTTATTCAAGGTCCTAATCTAATTAACAAAAGTATAATAAATAAATAAAAATAAAAAATACTTGTAATATACACGTAGTGTAGATAATGTGCACAGATACGCGCGCATACGCAAATTCGTTTCTTCTACCCCTACTCTTCTCTCTTTCTCTTGTTGCTTTCTCAAAAGTTTTAAAAATACATATATCTTTTTTATCTGAAGTTGGATGGGCATTGTTTATTTTTGGAATACTCGTTTTCTCTCTTTCATTTTTTCTTCTCCTTAATTTTTTTTTTTTTTGATTCAATAACGCATACTTATTGCAACGCGTGTTATATTTATATACATGTATATTAGGGAATATATGTTGAAAAGGTGTGTCACACTATATCCATCGATGATAACGATAAATCGGGAATCTCGTTAAGAGATATCCGTTTTCTTGATTATAAGTAAATATTAAAAATTTTTAATAAAACGCGAATGACGATTGCGATGATTGCGATGATTGCGATGATTGATGCTTCGAAAGAATATTAAAAACGTGCTATTGACCTTGTACACTAGAAACTATATTCTTTCTCTGTATGATGTGGTGTGGTGGTGTTATCTCTACTTAGGATTAAATAATAATACATCGGTCGAAGTTCTTCTTTTGTTAGATTAGATTCGTAACAACTTCTTCTTTTTTTTTTTTATTACAAAGTTGCATCGAACGATCCATCCATCTCTTTCTATTTTTATTACATTTTTCTTTTTCTTATAACTTTTCTGTTTGGTTCGTCATTTTTGAATAACCTTTTAGATATAATTGAACGGAACTTCTTTTAAAAATAATCTTTGCGCACAGTGTGTAACATGAGATTATTACAAAAAGTTATTTAAAATCGCATTTGCATTTTTTAATCTCTGTTTGTTGTAATTTTCTTCGATGTTCGAAGAAAGAAAGAAATAAAGAAAGAAAACAAAAAATAGATATAATAATAATCAGTCGCGTTTAAAAAAGGTGATCGGACATCGCGCATTTTTTACGTAGATACCCGGGCAGAAAATAAAAGGAATGAAAAGAAAAGAAACAAAAAGAATTGAGCAGCACTACGAGTAAGTCTGTGTGGTGGTAGTAGTAGTAACAGCCTGTTCTCGTTCAAATAATAAAATATATTAATCGTCATTGAAATTTCGAGAACTTTGAAACGGTGATCAAAGGTCAAACGCGGACCTTGCACCGTTCATTCTTTCTTTTTTCTTTTTTTTTCTTCTTTAACCTGCTTATTTTGGATAAAGAAAAAAGAAACAGATAAATCCCTGTTTTTATGCATATATATTTTCTTTTTCTTTTGTTTTTATTTTCAACAACGCGTATAATTGAGAGTGAATAGAAAATGCATAATCGCAGTAGAATTAACCGGTATTACATAGATTCATTTTTCCTTCTACTTCTACTTCTTCCTCTCGTTCCCTGTAATTACTTCTAAAACGTTTATTTACTTAGGATAACTAAGTATAGTGTTTTAACAATTTGTCATTTACCTTTGATCGATCGAACATAATGTTGAACCTATTAGGTTGTCAGGTATGAAATGGTGCAAATTTCAATTCAATTGTTGTATCAACCAAAAAAAATAATTGCTCAGGGGTGGTGGTTAGAGGGGAGAGTGTTTTACACTGGTTAAATAAATACGACGAGTACGTAAATTTGATGTTGCGAAGTTGCACGTTAATCCTCTCTTTCCCCCCCTCTTAAAAGTTACAGCCAAGTTGTGGTACCTTTTTTATTTTTTTTGGAACCTTCGGTTTCGCAAATGCACACCTGCGACAGGTGTTGGTGGCCCGAGTAGTATGTCATGGGGGAGAATATATTTTTTTTCTGGAAGAAAGGGGTGTACCCGTGAGATTGGTCTCCTCCGTGTGAGTGAGTGAGCTTTTTTTTATTAAATTCTGCATGATGACGGAAGGGTGGGAGAGGAATGTCCGATTGGTCAAACGGTAAGAAAAGATTTAGATCTGCTTCTCTCTCTCTCTCTCTCTCTTCCCCCAACTCCACTCCACTCCACTCCAAGTCCTCTTACAAAAGAAATTATATACACTTTATCTTATCGAGAAAAATACCAAAGAAAAAGTGTTCATTTATCGAGGATGATTATAACTACGCAGTTAACGAACGATATTTATGTTTAATAGTAGTAGTAGTAGTATTAGCAATAGTAAAATAGTAGTAGTATAGTAGTACTCATTTCAGCAAACGTATTTTTTTATTTTGGTTATTTTAAACGTTTCTTTAAGTCTGACTTTTTTTTCTTTCTTTCTTTTTCGGGATAATAAATAAAAGTTGAATTAAAATTGTTCCCCGTTCTCATATATATATATATTTTATATCGAAAATAATATTAATCAAGAAGAAAAAACGTGGCAGAATACACACCTATCCTTGGGATTAAAGAATTGTCGACGAAACTTTTCTTGCATACAATTTTTTTTGCTTGTGCGTGTGTGTGTGTGTTTTTTCTCTTTCTTTGCTCCTTTCGGAAATAATAATCGTTCGTTCGTTCGTTCGTTCATTCGTTAGTCTGTTCGTATAATAAAAGAAAAGAAAAAAAAATCATCATCGCAATTTATTATTGTGTAATCGTTTCTTGTCGTTATGGGTTGCACGTGGAATTAATGATGATATTGGCAATGTCATTGCTAATAACAAAACAACAAAACAAGAAATCGAAGAACATTTGTTGTAATAATTTGATTATTGTGCGATTGTCCTATCGAATGAAAGAATTCATTAAAAATGAAGTCTCGTTACATTACAATATATCATACGAATTATATAATTAAAAGTTAACGAATACGCATTCTGTGTACCATGAATAAACATTTAAGTGACTTTGCAAATTCTTTCCCCGTTTTCATCGTATTTTTCCCTTTTCTTTTTTTTTTTTTTAGAATCGTTATTTATGCGCAATGGTAAATACTTTGTTCATTAATCGGATAAAATGGTGTTTTAGTTTAAAGGTGACTGGGGCAGGGAGGAGTGGTTAGGGGGGATAAAGCATTGAATGTAAAAGAGAATGTCATATTAGATTATTAATTATGCTAATAGTTATTATAGCTACGCATACGAACGTTATATGCAAACGTGGCGTGTTTATAATCATTCTTTGAGACTTTGTTAACTTCAAAAATATTGTTTACTTCTTTTAAATGCAAGTTGAATATTAATAGTATTATTTGTTTTTATTGATCGATACATTATTAAACGATCTTTCATGTTAATTTATTTAATGACGATTTTCGGTAACACAAGAGTTACTACTAACGTTAAAGTACAGTGATTTTTGTTCTATATCTTAAGATAATTATTCAAATAAGTTTATTTCAAACTAGATTTTAATAATAGTTTGGATAGATCTGTTAGAAATCAATTTGGAATATTTCTCATTAACTTTTAAAATCATTATATCATAAATTCAATTAATAATTATGCGTTATTCGTGGTAGATAATGGTTTTTTTAATTAATCATTATTTTAAAACGTTCATTTCTTTATTACCGAACATACACGAAGATCAAGTACAAATTCAACGACGCGATTCTAACATTCGGTTGTCGACCCCGGCCGAGGAGTGACTGAGAGTAGCGAACGTAAACAAAGCATTGAACGCTCAACTATGCCAGTAGTTAAGGAATGTTTTTCTATGTGTATTCCATATATAACGAAATTCCTAGAATTCACCGTTGACCTAGTTTTACTCTGACACCTTCGTCTATCTTTCTTTCAATACATTCAATACGTATGAGATTATTGCTATGTTTTTGTACAGCTGACCTATTCTTCTTACCAGTGACCTACTTTTAAACATCTGTTATCTATTTTGGTTATTAATGTGAAGTATTCCGAGGTGAGGAAGGTATTTCCTTTCTTCATTGAAAGTGTAGTATTATTATGAAAGTGTTTGAAAGTATGTAAAAAAGGAAAGTACGTAAAATGAAAGAATTTTTGTAAATTATTAAAAAGATTAAATATTGCTATATCGGTTGGAAAAAGAGATAAACCTTAAATTTGTTCTTTAAAATTATCTACATTTATCACTTTTGTGTTGAAGTACGTGTCTATTCAATATGCATATCATCGCGTTGAGTATACTACTTAAATATGGAACAGATTCCCATAATGGTAGAAAGAGGGGCAGTAGGAGGGGTACTCTTATTCTTTATTAATATATTACACGGTATTGTATTTTATATCATCATCATCATTATTTATTTTTTTTTCTATAGTTATATTGAAATTATGTATAAACTCAAATTGGTGTATTAATTTAAAAGTAACTTTAGCTCTCGTACATCAGTTAAATGCAGATTTTAATAAAGATAAACTATAATACATAGCGTTTTATGCAAAAATAACGCGAAAGAAATTTGATAGAATTATTTTTTAAAAAGGTTAAAGCGTAGAGAGTTGTTAAATGCGTTGTGCGAGGATAAAGTAAAAGAAAAAGAAAAAGAAAAAAATGAAGACGAAAAAAAGAGAGAAAGAAATATATGTATGCTATTAATATAAATATAATATACATATATTCGATTAACCTTGACATATACCATCTAAAAATAAGATATTTTGTTTTCCAATTTTTTTTCTTTTTTAATTCTTTTCATATTTTTTTCTTCCGAGCATTTAGGAAGCTTCCGTTAAGAAGTTTGTCATTGAAAAAGTGAAGCATATTATGTGTTAACGTTTGGTAGTTTTGGAAACCGTGTTATAAGATGGCGTGTTGTAAAAGGGCTACCTGTATATAAGCAATTTGATTATTCCTTTAAGCATAGATTAATCTTAACGTTTTAAGAAATTATCAGACGACAATATTTCATTGCATACTGCATATAATAAAAAAAAAAAGGAAAAAAAGGAAAGAAAATATCCAGAATAAAAAACCATATAATTAAATATGGGTAGAGATTGACGCAATTAGAATATATATTCCCAACGTGTTTCCATTTAGAATCAAATAAGCTAGGCATAATTAATAATTTTTATACTTTTGTTTATACATAGACATCGGTTAAAGAAAGTATTTACGACTTCTTACCTATTTATATAATAACTCCTTTTTTCTTTTTTATACTTCTTCTTCTTTTTCTTCTTCTATTTCTTACTTACTTATTTTTAATTATACGAAGAAATATCTAATCCTTTGATGCAAATCCTCATGCAAATTTATTTCACTAGATTAAAAACAAAACAATTAAATATACAATTGTACAATTTAATAATGGATCAAAATAGAAAACGTAAGAAATTGGACTTTTTAAATCGACGTTCATTTTATTCGCTGTATACTGGAGAGAGAATTATAATACTTGCAATTAAATCATTTTCGTTGGAAAATGAAGAGAAGAGGAGAAGAAGAAAAAAGTATAAAAAAAAATAGTAAAAAAAGTTTTAGAGGAGAATAAGTAGAATCCGTTGAACAAAGCGTGTGTCTCTAAAGTCTAGACGACCCTACGAGACAGAAAAAGAGGGTAGGAGGTAGGGGGTGAGAGAGAGAGATAGTAAGAGGAGGGGTAGGTAGTTGGGTGGTTGGTTGGGTGGTTGGTTGGTTGGTTACGAGCAAAGCTTGTGCTCGATGAACGGGAAACGAAGAAGCATACACCGTGCGTCGTCTCTCCTCGGGGTTCTTTGTTTCTTCCAGAATCGTTCGATACTACGACCAACCACAAACGAGAACTGAACTCTCTTTTCCTCGAAGGTTGCATATATATTTTCATTTTTTTTTTTGTTACCGAAAGATAGAAGAATCCCTTTTGCACCACTCCTATTTCTTCTTTTTTTTCTTTATTATCGTGTGCGTTCTAAGCGCGGCGTGTAACACGCCAACGGCCGTATCCGAGTTTTCTATTATTTCCATCGTTTACAAACAAAAAAGTGGCATAAGGAAAGAGAGAGTGAGAGAGGGCTGGGGAAGAGGGGGTAAAAAGAAGAAGAAGAAGAAGAAAATCATAGTCTTTTCATACATCTTTTCAAATCGAAAACTACTACCCCCTTTTTGTGTGTATCTTCTTTTAACTTTCCTTGTCTTTTTGTCTCTCCCCCATCTCTTTTCCCTTTCCTCTCACACAGTTAGACGTCTCGAGTTATTCGTAGGGTCCTTCCTATGATTAATAAACACCAATGGAAAAGTGTATAATATCTATGTACCTTTAGGAATTATTGAAATTGTATTTATTCTCTTTCTTTCTGTTTATTATAAAAATAGTGTCCACAATTTCAGCTATATAGCATATTTAGTTTGTTTGTGAGAGACACAAAGATTAGAAGTGTTTTGCGTGCTCGGCGATTTGAAAATAGTGTAACGTATTATAGCTGATAAACTCATCTTTTTGAAGTGAAAACTTCTTACATGCAATCGGGTATAAACCATGTGTTGGCGTTTTTAATTGTAATTTGTAATATTATAATAATCACTTTGAAAATTTAAATACAGCTTTAAGACTAATAAATGTAGAATATATATTTCTATCAGGTTGGTAGCATTTATCTCGGGACCCTTAACAAGAAGATCAGCTAGCAATTTCAAACGTTTCAGAACATTCTTCGTGAGAAAAATTGTGCATCGTAAAAATTCACTCTTATCGTGTACCCCGTTCCCCCAACATTTGCATAGTAATCCAAGTAGCAATTTGATAAATCAACACCCACTCCCTTTCCCTTCTTTTCCTCCCTCTCTCTCTCCAACGGTATAACGTTGTGCTCTTGGAAACGAAAGTGCATCTTGCATCTTATCGAGTTTGTCACATAACGCGTACGCAGCGGAACTTGACTGATAATGAAAACGCTAAGTCGATGACCTCTTCTTTGCGTATCGTTATGGTATCTACCTGATATGTCAATTTCCACATTCAGATTATCTATATTTGTTTCTACTTGTATGTAGATGTTAACATGCGTTGCGTTGCGTTGCGTTGTGTGTGTGCGTTTAGATAATAAACTACAATCCTTCTAACAAATCGATGATCATTTCAGGATTATTTTTTAGTGTTTTTGTTAAAATTTATAAGATTAATCATAGGGAGAACAAATCGTTCACTTAAATATCGTACTTTTGAGAATTTTGTCTTTTTTTAGAAGAATATTGTTAATGCAAAGATAAATTAGTTTAATGAGTGGACTTCATTTATTATATATGCTTTCAATATTATTCATTAATTTTTATGTTACAAATGGCAAGTTTACAATTACAATAATAATTTAAAAACCTAATAACACAGGGTTTGAGGTCACTGTTAGAATTTATTGTAACTTTATGCTTACTCGTTCGATAGAGACAAAAAATATAATACTCTTGTAGTGTATTACAAGATACATAATTATCAACTGGGGTTTGTTATTTATGTTAATATTTGATAACAACAAAAAATAACTCAATTGTATTAACTCTGACGCAAATGTTCCATATTTATGTATAGAAATCGTTGAAAGGGGGTTGGTGGGTAGAAAGGAGGAAAATGTTAAATACTGCATTATGAGCGATTACAAAAAAAAAAAAATAAAAAAAGAAGGAAAAAAATAATCCAGACCAGTAATTTTCACAAGCGCCCGGCGCGTCGCAAATGCGATGCACTTCGACGACGCTTACGTTTCGATCGATAATTTTACACGTGTCATAAACATTTGCACATAAAAGGAAAAAAGAAAATAAGATCGTTGATAAAAACGCAACAGGATAAGGCTAAACGTTATTCCACTTTGTTAAACAATTTTTTCCTTTCTGTTTTTCTTCTTTTTTCGAAGGTTGGGAACGAATGTGGTGTGAACCCCCCCTACCCTTCCTTGGTTTCAAATTGGAGTGTAGTCGATCTCTTTTACGTAAAAGAAAGGAAAAAGAAAATATCAATATTTAATTGCCTCCTTCCACTTTTTCCTACTCTCCCCCGTCTATATTTTAAAATCTATTTCGTGAATTTAATCGAGGTATTTTTATGCTGTGTAGACATTCCCGTCGTAAATTTTTTAATCCAGCAGCTACGTAATTTTATACAAAAAGAAAGAAAAAAAAAAAAAAGAAAAAGTGTCAATAATATCTGTGACGATAATTGTTACGAGGAAACTCGATTTTCATATCTTTCATAAATATTATATTTGCAAGAGAGAGAAAAGAATTAATCGTCAATTTTGTTTATTTTCCAGGACTGTTTTAGAAAATGAAGGATGATGTAAACGAAGACGAAGCTGGCACGTCGTCCGCCTCGGAGACAGTGCAAGAAAATACGACCAACTATAGGTAAGTTATTAATTGTTCTTTTCCTTTTTTTCTTCTTCATTTTTATCATTAAAGGGTCAATTAAAACAATATTGCGAAAATTATTCTTGACTCGTAACAATTAAGTGCCATTTCACCCAAAATTGAAATTTAATGGAGTAAGTATTGAAGTATAAGTATAAAATATGGAAAACGAAAATATAATAATTTCAAACATTATTATTTATAATATATATTTAATCTATTAACCCTTTCACTACGGAGCGCATTACTGAGTAGTAGTTGACAACACTGAAGTACGGAATGCTACGAAGTAATTAGAAGTCATTTTTTATTCTCTAAATTTTCCAATGACATTTATTATATTTAGTAATATTATTTTACTTTGTAAAATATACAATTTCATGATAGTCAACTGTTTGAGGCATGCAAAAAAGGGAAAACAATGGAATTTAAATGTTGAAAATATATACGTGGGTTTGTTTTTTATTTTTTAACGTTATCAGTCCCAAGGTTTTCAAACTATAATAATACAATATCACTATGGCCGCAATTATGTTTATATACTGGACATTTAAATGCGTGCGCATATTTGTAAATATTCCTTATCGTTTATTATGTAATTATCTCGCATGATTTGTAAATGTTCTAAGGTTAAAGCATATATAAATAGATTTTGTCATCTAATAGAATATTTTAATTAAACACTAACTCTGAATGGTCATTTTTCATTACTCCTTGATTATATATCTTTTAATTATTAATTTTTCGTTCACTCGCGCTTAAATTCCGAAACAATCTATGTAATATTAATAATAATAATAATATTGGTGATACACAAGATAGACAAATAAAAGAAAAACGATGCAATTAAATAATATACACTGTAATAATGAAAATTTCGTGCGAACAATTTCGAATGGGTTCTTAAAAAGGTCACAGTTAATAAATTTATATACCGTGTGCGTCAGAACTGTTAGTAACGAAAGAATTAAAATATTATAATCGAGTAAGAAAAATAAAAGAACAGAAGGAAAACTTAAATTGGTTATTTTACTATTATCTACTGTTAATAGATAAAGCTAATTTTGCATGTTTGACAAATTAGTAACATGGTTACTCACGTTAAAATGGTTGCATTTCAATCGTATATTTCCCTCCTAGATAAATTACGGAATATTATTTAATAAATATAATAAAACAGAGAGTATTTTTCGTATGTCGTAAGGAACTAGGTAACGGGTAAAGAAAAATTGTTGAAATTTAATTAGCGTGGATATACAATTTTTTAAATTACTTTGGTAAAATGAAAATATTATAAAAGGAAACGTAACAAATGAGAAAAGAAATATGAAAAAAAGAGAGAGAGAGAGAAATAATAAACACTAAGTTGTCAGAGAAAAATTTTAAGAAAATGAAATGTTTCAAAAGTAAAATAAATGAAAAGATAATAATAATAACAACGCTGTAAAAAGAGTGATGATAAACACCATGATAGAAACCGTTATTATAAAATAGAGTAATACAGCAGTACAAGGAAAAACTTGCGAATTAAATTACGAGGGAGAAGGGGAGGGTGGGATGGAGGGAGATTATTAATTAAAAAATAACATGAGCTGTCGTCGAGTTTAGAAAAAAATAAATTTTTCTGGTAAAGTTGATGGGGTTAAAAGGGTGGTTTGAGTATGTCGGTGTAGTTATAATTGATTGAAAAGATCGAGCTGGTGGTTGGGAGAGGGGTGAATACAAATTTCTATGAGATTTATTCTACGCTGCAAATGCATTTGATGCAAGCAAAGTAAAGTAGAGTAAAATGGAATAAAATAAACTTTCTCGATGTAAGAAACGTTGAAAATTCCGGTGTTTTCGGTGGTTGTTATACTAATGCATTTGACTACCAGTGCACGAGATCGGTTAGGCGTGTGTTATCTGTGCTTTTCCTCCGTAAGTTTTCTAAAGATCTGCGGGGATGTTCGTCTGTCAAGTACCGAGCCGAGTACCGAGCCGAATATCACCGAACCGAATGTTGCCGTCACAGCAACTGTCGGTGGTGGTGGCGATAGCAGTGGTGGTGGTGGGGAAAAAGTACCGAGCCGGCGCGTTAGCTGCTTGAAAGTGGGGGTAGTTTGTGTAGCAGCAGTCAGCCTCGAGCTGCAGCGCAGTGTGGGTGCGTTTCTCTCTCGTTCTCCTTCTCCTCTACCTCTACCTACCTATCTACCAACCAACCTAACTACCTACTTTGCGATTTGCGATTTGCGATTTGCGATTTGCGATTTGCGATTTGCGAAGAGAGAACCGACTAAGAAACGTGTCCGTAGACGACGAGACAACTGTGCGGCGTTACGCTGACCTTTGATATTTTTCTTCTCTCTCTTTCTCTCTCTCTCCTTTCTACTTCTTTTACTCTTACTTCTACTTCTTCTATTTCCATTGACAAAGATTACGACCTACGATTCCTTCGTGAGAAAAAGGATTACATTTTATATATTTTTTCCTTTGTTTTTTAATTATTATTATTATTATTATTATAACCAATCAAATCGAGAAAAGCTTTCTTCTTCTCGTCATCTTCCCGCCGGGGTTGTGGTGGTGTGGTGGGTAGGATTTTTCATCAGATAGCTTGGAAACATTGTGTCAAGGTTTTCTGATAACTCGGACTTTGGTTTCTCTTATACGTGAACTTGGATCATGAAAAAAGATTTTTTCAAAAGTTTTTACTTCTCGTCATAGTCATCGTCATCATACTTTTCCTCTTCCTCTTCCTCTTCGTTTCCGTCGTCGTCGTCGCCGCCGCCGCCGCCGCAACAGTTTTTGCACTCAATGTAAATAGAAGTTTGTTGGTGCGTGTTTCTCTATCTACGGTACCAACACTGAATCGTATATATATATATATATATATATACTCCTTTGAGAAGGGAATAACACGCAATTACTACGCATCTTAAAACGTTATTTCTACTTCTCTTTCTCTATCGGGGTCTGGTACACGGTGTCAAGGTCAACGATCTCTTGGAGTGAACGATCGGAGCAGCAGCAGCAGCAGCAGCAGCAGCAACAGCAATAGCAACAGCTCTCTTCAGCGGACATAACGCGATCGACGACACGACTTGTGACTCTTAGATAAAGATCAAATTGAATCAGCTGAGTCAAATAAGAAAAAGAAAAAGAAATATACAGATAAAGGGAGAGAGAGAGAGAGGAGGGGGTAAAGAGAAGAAAGAAAGAAGAAGAAGAAGAAGTAGTTGCAGATGGACTTTGTTCTAATTTTCAGAAATGCGACAATGTACGTCGTCGTTGCAATCTGAAAGTATTTTTTCCCCCTCTCTTTATTTTTATTTTTTTTTAATCTTCTTGTTGTTGAGATAATGCAATTATTAATCTAAGAAACAACTCGAAAGTTCTCTCAGATTAAATCGACGAATATAACGCAACTTTGATTAAGACGAGAATACGAACGAAGAGAGAAAGAAACGAAAAATAAATTCTTTTCAAGTGTCGCAGAAATATTATGCGAAGTAAAGCTTGAAATAAAATAAAAACATGACAAGAAACGAGAATAAATTAGTTTCTTCCTGTTGTTGTTGTTGTTGTCGTCGTTGTTGTTCGTTGAGAAAATTTTTGTCTTGTCGTATTTAAAACTCAAGAAAGAAAGAAGAACCGATAAGATAAAAGAAAAGAAGAAAATGTGGTCTCGGCGACAGCAACAGCAACAGCATCAGCAGCGTCATCATCATCATCATCATCATCATCATCATTATCATCAGCAACAGCTACAGTTAGAAATGCAATCACAGAATTGCATTAGGGGGTATGGTGGTTTTCACCATACGCAACAGCAAGAAAATGTCCATCTTAGCACCGTCGGTAGCAACCATACAACATCTCAGCACGACCATCAGCATCAGCAGCATCAGCAGCATCAGCAACAGCAGCATCAGTTGCAATTTCAACATCATACGAGGGGATCGAATACTATGGATCTGCCGTCTTTGTCGTCAAGGTCAGACAACATTGTTTTTTTACGTTTAAGTTTTTTTTCTTTTTCTTTTTCATTTTCGTTTTAGTTTTCTGTTCATAAAAAAAGTTATTTGCGATGTATTTTAAATAGTAAATAACACCTTATTGCGTTATATATATATATATTTTTTTTTTCTTTTCTTTTGTTTATTCAGTTTGACTTGACCATTACTTTTTTTCCTTTACCTAAAAACTTTATCCTTGCATATTAATGCAATGTACACGGTGCATTATCTTTTCAATTGCCACGTTTCTTTTAAAATATGATTATTTTAACAGATATTGTTTGTTAGCATTATGCATTATTTACGTTACACGATATAATCGAGGTTAGATAAAAATTAATAGATGATATTTGTATTTTCGTTTACCTTTATACATTCATACATACGTGCATACATATACATATACATATATATGCTCCATTTCATACTTGACAACCTAATACATACGAGACAGTTTAAAGTTATCGAATTGTACGAAATAACTTTTACAAATTCGTCAAATTTCGTCATGAATATGTGTTACGACTTTCTTGGGATAAATCAAGAATATATTAGCATAATTAATTATCGCAATTTTAATGAACCTATCGCGATCGAATCGCAAGATTTATAAGGAGCGAGAAATAAACGTTAGTCTCAAAAACGACGAGGTTGTTTAAGATTGAGAAATATATATATATATATATATATTTTTTTTTCTTCTTCTTCTTCTTCTTTTTTCGCAATGATTATTCTAATATAATTTTTTTTATATATGCGTATATATTTCTTTTTTTTGTACGAATATAAAGTTCCAAGTGTTCCTGTTCTGTTAGAAATAATTATTACCTTCTAATTGGGGATAGGGAAAGAGGGAAAAAATTGTCGAAAGAAAGAAAGAAAAGGTTAGTAACCAAAATTTTGGGTTTACGTTATTTATCCTGCTTCTTCTTTTTCTCCTTCTCCTTCTCCTTCTTTTTTTTTTCCGCGACGATCATCCTTGATGACGAAAATGTCACACGTATCCACGAATACTTGATGACCTTGTTCACTTTCTTACGATTCACGTTGTCAAAACCGTCAAAGAGTTTAACTATTATAACGTAACTTTTTTACGTATAGATATGATTTATTTACTATATAGATTTTATTTCACGATTATTTGGTATTCCTTTTTCACCTATCTCCAAAATCAATAATTTATTATTATCATTATTTGTAAAATATTTTCAGAATAATTATTATTCCTTCTTTTCTTTTTTGAAGAAGTATTTATTAAAAATGTTAAGAAGAAAATTAAACGAAAATGAATGATTTAAAGTAATCGATAAAATTATTAAAATGATGAATTTTTTGACCGATAAAGTTTATGGTTATTATTTATTTTATTTTCCCATTTTTCTCTCTTTCTCTCTATTTTTTCTTTTTGAGGGGTTGTAGGAAAACAGATGACAATCTTATTGAAACAAAATCGTTTCCTCAGTCATTTATTTCTCTTACGATTGGATCAAATTTTATCCGATTTCATTTTTTATTTTAGTTTTCAGGCGGTGTAGAAGAAGAAGGGAGGAAGAAATTGACTTGCTTTTTATTTTATTTTATTTTTACTTTTATTTTTATTTTTATTTTTATTTTTTAATTCACTTATTTGAAGAACAAATTAGGCCAAATCTATCAACCCTCAATGATCCGAAATTGAGTATGTAATTTAGTTTGTAGATTTTAATTGAAACAATAAAAGATTGGCATTATTTTTTTTTCTTTTTATTAAGATTTTGTTCTTTTTGTTCGTTGGTCATATTATTATATGTTGCCGTTGCGCAATAGGATTGTTTTTTTTTAAATTGATAAGCCTACAATTGAAGTATTGTATTTGATAATTTGAATAGTTACATAATCTAAGGGTTGTTTTTTTTTAAGTAATGAGGTATTTTGATTATTGTTAACACTTTACTTCTCACCCACCCTCTTATTTTTCTCTGCTTGTTTAACTTCAACCATCAATTCGCAATTGTATTTCTTTAATTTTATTATTTTCTGTTTTTTCTTCTCCTGTTTTTTGTTTTTCTTGTTTTATTTCGTTTGACCTCAGACCGTGCAAAAAAAAATGCATCGTACGAAAAGCGCGATAAACAATTCCGTGATTGGCATCCGAAAGTTATTTTTTTTCTTTGAATCACAAAAAAGAGAAAAAAGAAATTGGTCTGCAAGGTCGTCTTGGAAACGCAAAGTTTTTTAAATTATATCATCGTCTCTCTCTCATTCTGGTTTTTGGTTTTCCTTTTCTTTTTTCTTTTGATTTTTGTTTGTTTTGTTTTTGGAGAACTTTTTTGTGTTGTCTCCCCTCCTCTTTGCCCGTCTTGAATTCTCGAAGAGAACACACACACACACACACACACACACACACAAAGATTCGATTGTAAAATTTCTTTCTTTCATATAATTAATCATGTTAGTTTTTAAAAGAGAGTAAGAGATAGAGAGAGAGAAGGGATTATAATTTCTAGTAGCTCTGAATAGCCTTGAATAGTAGACGATTAAAAAATGCATACTCGGTGCATTCGATCGTGATACTAAATGCCTTTACCGTCTAAAGATTACATATTTCAAATGACGTGTGTGTGCATCAGGCTCGCAATCTTATATTTCGTAACTCAAGCTATAAACGAGATGGTAAGGTTAGTTAATATTATTATAACTCTGACAAAAAATTTCCATTACATTTTTCTTTTTCTTTCCCACTCTCTCTCTTCTAATTTGAATAAAGCAACAGTCCGGATTGTCAAGAAAAATGAAAAAGAAATAAGAAGTGCAGTTGCTGCAGGATCTTTGGCATCTGCAAAACGTGCAAATATATATATATATATTTAATAAACGTTAGATAGGATTCGGTCGGGACTGGAAAGGGTAGAGAAAAGGGGCTGGGGGAAGGGGGAAGGAGACAGAGAGAGAGAGAGGGAATCTCGGTGGTGCAACAGGTACGATGTCCTACCTCAATTTCTCGTCCTACCGCAACCACTAGCTTCGACTCCGTCCGCGATAAACCCTGGTTTAACCTCCATTTAGAAACTTATGTTAGTCCTTCAAAAACCATTATCAAAAAACATTTGATAAAATGAAACGACGAAAATTTGCGTAGACGGTTTGCATGCTTAGGTGTTTTGTCTGTGATGGATGAGTTTGGTAGGAAGTGGAGCGGTATTGTCACTAATTGTTCAGGTTTGTGTGTGAATAGAGAACAAACGAAATTAGTTTTCTTTTTTTTCTTTTTTTTTTTTGATATTGCGATGCATATCTCTACTTACTTATTTAAATATACATATATTTATTTAAGGATAAACACAGCTGTCAGGAAATAACGGAATTCTTATTGAATTTAAATTTTCAGTTTCTTGAAAAATACGTAAAAAAGAAAAGAAAAGAAGCATGGTCTGATACAAATTAAATATTAGATGTATCGTTTAAATAATTTATAATAATTTTAATATTGAAATTAAAAATTAAATAATAATATAGAGAGGGAAGAAAAAAAATTTAAGATATACAAGTGGTAGAAAAATTTGAAAAAATAAATAAAATGTATAGAGGGATGGAAAAAGTCGAAAAGAAGACAGTTTTGTATTAAAACTTCGCCACCATTATGGTTCTCGTCGACCAAAACTAACGATAAGTGGTGGGCGGACGAATTCGTGGAAAGCAAGCAAGTAAGCAAGCAAGTAAGCAAGCACAGACGGTGTTGTGTGTGACAACGAGGAGAACCGAGTCGTTAAACGTCCCTCTCTCCTAAAGTCTATTACCGAAGGTAGAGTTGCGGTGTAACTACCCTCTTTCGTGAAAAAAAAAAAAAGAAAAGAAAGAACTCGGTTGGGTGAATGTTGCGTGCGACGCATTATGCACGTTAAATTGACTGAACACAGGAAACAAGGAGGAGAAAGAGGGAGGGACGAGGGTGTCTACCAGACGGGAGATAAAAGAAACAGTATCTTTTTAGTGCGATCTATGCGAAAAAAAATATATATATACCCGTTTCCTCGTTCGTTTAATTTTAATTTTTTTATAATAAAACTCGAAAAATTTGTTCATTTTGTTAGAAATTCGATAGATTTTAGTTTGGTACATAAACCCATTGAGATTGGTTTCAAAAGGACACAAAACTTTCAACACGTTGCGTATAGGAAATCGTACTTTTTGGTTTTATGTTTGCAGCGTGTCAGGTAAAAAGTACGCGTATTTAAATACGTTGGTTTATTGTGTGTATGGATTATTTTTCTTTTGTTTCGTATTATTTTTATATAGATTGTTAACTTGAACAAAGAATAAATATAACTTAGAACACATCCCACGCTGCTAATTAAAAAGTTACCGTGCATATTCAGCAGGAGTAGTATGCATTGTTCCTTGAATTATTTCTTTTTTAATGATTTTATGCAATTAGCTATAATATTGCAGATATTTTTGCATATTCAATCTTCCGTAGGAATGCACGATGTTTAATTTTCTTCTATTTTATCCGCTTCGAGAGAGAGAGCGAGAGAATATTTAATCATTTTCCAACAGTTAATGCAACATCCAATGTATTTAACTTTATAATACGACTACAATATTATTATTATTATTATTATCAAATTTGTTGATTAATTCAGTATCCATGGTAACAATGGTTAATTGGTAATTAAATATTAACATTTATTAAATAGTTTTATAATAAATCTGTAATAAAGATTGTACATTAAATATCTCGAATAGGAAATTTACCTTTGTTGTTGTTGTTATAATAAAAGACTATTATTTTTATATCACAATTTACAATATTCGCATAATCTCGTAGAGTCTTAAACAAAATTAATGATCACCTCGGATATTCAAAAATAATTATTTATATTTCTACGGAAAAGAAATTATTTCCCTCTATGTTGTTATTATTATGATCATCATTATCATCATCATCATTATCAACAAATAACCTTAGAGAGACATAGTGATGTAATGAAAATATATTGAAATGCAGATACCTTTGCCGGAAATGACAAAAAAATAAAATGAAATAAAAAGAAGAAAAAACTGTATACGCAAGGTACTCCTCCTTCTTCTTCTTCTTCTTCTTCTTCTTCTTCTTCTATATCAAAGATCGTTTCTCGTTCATGGAGAGAGTATCATTTGTCAGTCATAATATAGTCATTATACACGATATGCTTTTCAGATGATATCACGTATTTGATAACTATGTTACCAGTGCGCGTTATGAGATATGCTTACAACGTTTCCGCGTTACTCCAAGAAAAAAAGAAAGGAAGAAAGAGAAAAACATATTTCTTTAGTTAGCTGAATCGTCAAACGAAAAGGAATATATAACAATTATAATAAAAATTTGTACAAATACGATACTCGATCAAGATCTTCTTCTTGAACTTCTGTTTGGGGTATCATTTTATTATTTTTTTCTTAATCAAAAATCTGCTTACACTTGCAACTATTTAATATCTTCAACGTCGTATAAAATCAGTGCTAGAAATTATTTAATAATCCAATAATTAGTTGGGTTTAATTTTCACCTACAAGTATAGGATATGTTAATTATGATAATATTATTTAAAATGTAATTAATTTAATATCGTTAGATAATATTAATTTGCGTTTGAGATTAGGATGATGATAGATTATCGATAAGAACGCAAATTTACGGGTTTGCGGTAACTTTGTAAAACGATTATTCCTAATAAGTGCACACGTTTGCTCTTTGTGGCTCTCTGTGTGTGTCTCTCTTTCTCTCTCTCTCTTTCTCATTCTCTTCTAATTAACTTCACCGAACCGAAGAAGGGCCATTAGCTCTCAATTTGCGCGGTCCGTCGAGCGTAGATTATGAATTTTAACGATTTTACGTTAGAATTGAACCCTTTCTGCGGTCCTAGGAGAAAAAAAAAATCTATAAAACGTTTGACTATATTTCTATTTTTTTTCCCCTCTATTTTTTCTTTTTTTATGTCTCATCGTCACGTGGCGCGTTTAACACGTTGGATCATCGTATGGTGTTTCCTACAGAAACCAAAATTTAGACTTCGTACCAGTGTTGTTCTTATTGTAATTAACCTGTATGATGTTTTTTTCAACATAATTACTATTGTCTAACAAACAATTTCTTTTCTTTTAAATCAACATTTGATTCTTGCAGTATGCGGTCGTGCGATTTGCTCTAAAAATGGCAATTGTGACTCTTCGATTGCGGTTGTTTTCGATTAACAACCATAATCGCTTAGATTTTGGTTATACATCGATGTTTAATGTGTAACAATTAAAATCCAACACAAATAACGATATTTTTCTAAACTCATACATTAACATAAGTAATATATGCAAGCAATATTAAGTTCGGTCAATTATACATACGAATTGCATATTAATTGCATTCGAAGCTGGGGTATTCGTTCTGTGTTTTAATTCTCGTAGATAAAGACAGGCTTTTACAGATCGATTGGACGAAATGAGTTTGCGCGTGCATTTACATGTGTGCATTTACATACGTGTATTTACATGCGTGCGTACGCGTATATGCGTTCGAACGTTTGTTCGTTCATTCGTCCGTCCGTCCGTCCGTTAATCGTATATTCTATAATCGTAATTAAAGCATCGAGAGATAAAAGTTTAATGCAAAAGAAACATGCAATTTAAGATACGGGGTCGATGACCTAAGTTGTCAAGCCTTTGCCATATTCTCATTGAAACTCTTTCGATCGATCATTCAGGATGCATTCTAGATTAAATCGTTTTTAATTTATATTAATATATAATTATACTGCATTGGTATTGGTATGCGAGTATTATATAAATATAAGTTAACCTACATAACGTTTTAATGAGTATGTAACTTGTATATACTTTCAATTAATAGAAATTTTACTTTACATTTTTCTATCAAAAAGTAAAATGAAATAAAAAATATATATATATATGCAAGTATATTTTTGAAAATTGATTGGGAGGAGGAGGGCATTGGAAAGAAAAATTCAATTAGAATAAAAATGTTTTGTAAAGTATAGAAAACATATCGATTTGCGAATATTTATAACCGGTTATTGCTAAGGATTTGTTCAAGAAAATAGAAATAAAAAGTAATCGGGGAAAATCATCGAAAGGAAGATTATTTTCGTTGGAGAATTTAAAATGATTTTTTTTTTTTTTCTTCTGAATGAGACTACTCGTCGTTTGATCGATCGGATGGATCCATCGATCGATCCATCGATCGAACGAATGATCGAAAGAACGAACGAATGAACGAACGAACGACTCTTACGAGCAATCGCGTATAAACGAATGCAATTGATTAAATAACGTATCGAATGGCAAACTCGTTAATAGTTTCTTGGCCTCAGTCAAACAGCTGTCCACACACTATATGGCCCACTTGTGGCCTTCGTGGATAAAATTATAAACCAAAGTACCTGTTTACGTCACGGAAGGTAAAAGCAGAAAAAGAAGAAAAGAGAAAGAAAGGGGGAAGAAGTTAAAATAGATGACTTCCTCGAAAGAAAGTAACGAAAATAAAGTTTATTATTGTATTTTGAAAGTAAAAGTACACATTGTGCATCATCCACCTTGTTTGATGGATAATTAATAATTTGTCCAAGGAGTAAAATGATGGATGCACAACTATTCCCAATGTGCAAGCGACAATACACTTTACTATTTATTATTCCTCGCATAGATAATGATTAACTGCGATAGAAAATTTATATTAAACGAAGTATAATTGATTAAGTTATGGAACGAGTTCTTCTTTAAAAATAATTAATTGAGTTCTCCGCGTGTGTGTATGTGTGTTTTTTTTGAAGACAATACAAAACACATGATAATAATCGAGTATTATTCGTTTCTAATTATTCGATAATTGTCATTTATAAAAATGGTCAAACTTAAATGATAATGATCCGAGATACTAGCAATGTTTCACTCCCTTTAAATGTTTTAATAAAATTTTCAATAAAGGAATGATATACTCTGTAATTTTCTCAAAATTTCATATACATCAATGTATTATTTTTTAATGATATAAATAAAAATCAATCATTGGAAATAGAAAAATATCTGTTAAAAAGTAGGTCACTGGTAAGAAAACTAGGTCAGTGGTACACGAACATATTTATTTTTTTGTTTAGATACTTTTTAGGTAAGGCATCGGTGGTCATGTTCGTGTATCTCACGGTGAATTCCAAGAAATTCGTTACTTATTAAATACACATAGGAAAACATTCCTTAACTACCGGCTTAGTCGAGCGTTTAATCTTTTGTTTACGTTCGCTAATCTCCGTCACTCTTCGGCCGGTGTCGATAATCGAACGTTGTCAATTCGTCGTTAGATTTGTAATTGACCTTCGTGTATGTTCGGTATTTGTCGATTGTATTCGTAACTATTTTTCGTAATAATCGTTAGTCTTCTTCGAGTATCGAAAGGTGTAACATCGATATTAATTAAGTATGTGATTTATTTCGTGTCGCGTGTACGTGTATTCTTTCTTATGCAAGTGAAATGCATATGTGAACGTGTGTGTGTAGTGTTAAAGAGTGATACATACATATATGGACAGAGTGCAATTATGGATATGGATTATACAGCATTGGATATAAGGACAAAGTACATCTAAAGTAAGCAGACTATAATTCCTAAGCCTCTTTGAAATCGACTGTTAGATTGAATCGATGACATCTATCGAAGTTTTAATTTCAAATGTGATTTAAATGTATATCGGAGGTGATAAATTCTATTCATTTCAAATTTTATTCTCGTTATACTAACACCACTTCTAAGAAATCCTATTCTAAGCGCATGTGCATGCCTACACGTCTTATTCTAACAGAATATTAATCCGAAATAAATGAAAGTAATTAATACATTTTGTAATTAATAATTTGGCCCAGTAATGACATCCCGATCGTAGAATTTATCTAAAAACATATTAAATTAAAAGATATCGAAATTCTTTTATATTTTAAATTACGTTAGTAAGAATTTAATGTTTAAACTGACGTATACGTGTCAGAACAATCTTAAATATAAGAAGGGTGCATTAGAGTAGTAGACATAAGCTAAATAAAAGTTAAATTATTATAGGAAATTAGTATTATAATTGAAATGTAATAAGTATAAGTTATGCGTACCTTCCTCTTCGAAATCCACCGTTAGACTGGTTCGAATTAAACTATTAAAGTTTTTTTTTCGAAAGTTGTTTACATGTTTATCGGTAGGGATTAATTCTCTTTATTTCGAATATTATTCTCGTTAAACTAACACCACTTCTAAGAAATCTTATTCTATGTGTATGTGCGTGTCTACACGTTTAAATCTAACAGAATATATATTTGAAAGGAGTGAAAATAATTAATGCATTTTTTAATTAATACTTTAGTCCAGTATTGAAGTCCAGCTCGTAGAATTTATCTAAAAACATATTAAATAAAATGATATCGAAATTATTTTATATTTTGAATTACGTTAGAAAGAATGTAAAGTTTAAATCAATATATACGTGTTAGAAAATTCTTAAACATAAGAAGGGTACATTATACTAGTAGACATTTACTAAATAATTATCAAATTATCACAGAAAATGAATATTATAATTAAAATGTAATAAGTGTAAGCTTTGTGTACCTTCCTCTTCGAAATCCACTGTTAGACTGGTTTGAAATAAGCTATTAAAGTTTTTTTTTCGAAAGTTGTTTACATGATTATCGGAGGGGATTAATTCTATTTATTTCGAATATTATTCTCGTTAAACTAACACCACTTCTAAGAAATCTTATTCTATGTGTATGTGCGTGTCTACACGTTTAAATCTAACAGAATATATATTTGATAGGAGTGAAAATAATTAATGCATTTTTTAATTAATACTTTAGTCCAGTATTGAGGTCCAGCTCGTAGAATTTATCTAAAAACATATAAAAAAAAAATACAGAAATTATATTAAATTTAAAATAAGATAAAAATATATGTAATGCTAAAACTAATGTACATGTGTTAGTACCATCTAAAAGATAAGTAGAATTATTATTAAGATAATAGATTTATTATTGACCTTCGTGTATGTTCGGTACTTGTCGATTTTATTCGTAACTATTTTTCGTAATAATCGTTAGTCTTCTTCGAGTATCGAAAGGTGTAACATCGATATTAATTAAGTATGTGATTTATTTCGCGTCGCGTCGCGTGTGCGTGTATTCTTCCTATGCAAGTGATATGCATATGCGAACGAGTGTGTGTAGCAATGGAAAATGATATATTCACGTATGGATACTTGGAATTATGGATATGGATTATACAGCATTGGATATAAGGACAAAGTACATCTAAAGTAAGCCGACTATAATTTTTAAACCTTTTTTTAACATTCGACCGCGACGTGGTAGGGTTTTCTTTTAGTATTAAACATATTATATAAATAATTTTAAAGGAAAAAAAATAGGTAATCGTAAAGTTGTAGAATTTTTTGTAAGTCGGACATTTTATGGTACGCGTGTCATAATTCACGCTAATAATTTTCGCTGCATTCACGTATAAGCTGCGTTAACTGCACAAATTGATTAACTTCAAAAAAGAAAAAAATTCAATGAAATAACGTATATTGTTTTTTTTTATTTTCCTATTATAATTTTATTATCATTCCATGGTTTATTGATGCATTTGAGTTGCATTATTGCAATGATTTACAGTAGAGTAGGGTGTTAATTAAACTGACTTCTGAAAATAAATTATTTATTATTCATTTGCTAACAAATCTTTTATCTTTTAACGTGATGTTTATCTTAATCATTATAGGAAAAGTTATTATAAATATAAAAAGTTATGACTGTATCAAGTGTTTATCAATTTATGCTGCGAACGGCTGATATGTACATTCATAGAAGTGATAGCATTTTAAAATATTTATTTCATAATGATGCATAATTAACTACATCTCGGCAAATGACAATTCTCTTTTTATTTTCTTTTATTTTCTTTTATTATTATGTTTATTTTTTTACATATGCAAATGCGTCTCGATTTTCTGCCGGATTAAAGGAGGTACCAAACTAGTGCCACTGGCATACACAACAGATAATTTGTGCATGGCATCAGCGTGGTGCAACCGGACAGCATAGTGTTAATAATAAATAATAAATAATATAAATGATTTATAAACCAGTGAAACTATAATTCACACACAGAGTGTCTAAATAAGTAACTTTTAATTAATGAAATTTATATATGAAAGATAAGACAAAATTATATCGCAGTAGAAACTAAAACGCAATTTACAATTATGCATTTATAAATAAGAGAAAGAGAAAAGAACATATTCGAATGACGTAATTCTTTTTCCCCTTTTGTACGCCACGTGACATAATAGACTTTGGAATGCGTCAATTTGCAACCGGGGTCTAAAAGGTCCTTCGAGGTTCGGTTAATAAAAATTCATTAAGTATCAAATCTTACATCGTCGTTTGATCGATCAGTAATCTTCTTCTTCTTGTGTCCCTCTTCATATCTGTTATGTACGCTTATACTTTTCTTCTTCTTCTTCTTCTTCTTTTTATTTTTTGTTGTTGTCTTTAATACATTCTGTCACATGCGGGGTTACGATGGTAAAAACAATTAAAATGACGAACGGTGTTTTTTTCGCGGGTTATTGACCGAAGAAACGAATGCTGCACGTTTCAGATTGAAAGTGTAACGAAACAATAAAAGTAGGGAGGATGGAGAATAATTTGTTTATTAAAAATAATTAACGGAGAATATTGCGACGATGTTCTTATTATCGTCAATCTCGAGGATACCAAACTGTATCATCTGACATTTCATTTAAAAATATTCTAATATTTCAATATATTAGGTAGTCAAGTATGAAATGGAATAAAAAAATGCACATAATTGAATTGAATTTTACTCCATTTGATTCTTGACAACACTAATATAATTTATTTAACGTTAAAATTATAATCGTTATGAAAAATAATCACTTTCAATATTATTATTATTATTTTCAACTATATTTTACTTTCAAATTCGTTTCTACAGTATCTTTTTACCAAAAATCGTTTTCGATTCTATACGAACACATATATTTCTCTTTCCTTTTCTCTCTCTTTCTCTCTCTTCTACCCTATTATGCATTTTTATTATTTAATGATCGATAATGGAAAAATGTTGGAATTAATAAAGAACAAATTGAATAAAATATTTGAAGGATTTTAAATGAGAGGTATTTTCTGAATGCCGAGTTATGGCGAACAACTCTGAAACGCACGCGCGTACAACACGCGCACGCAGTTTCTCTCTACATCTCTCTTTTTCACTCGGTATAATCTCGTCGAAGGGATAGCGTACGAAGGTCACCTTCCTCTACCACCCTCACGGAGTCTGCCAAAGGGTGGTCATGGTCGAACGTCGAGAGAGGGCTGTTGCGAGGGCGAGAGACACGTTAAAGGGAGAAGAAGGGCGTCTCGCAAACCTTGAGGGATGCGCATAGGCGTGGTCGTTGCGTATCGTCTACCACCATCCATCCATCCATCCATCCATCCATCCATCCATCCACCCGTCCACCTAAACCACCATCACCCCTAACCACCAATCCATCCAACCTTCCTCAACTCCTCTCGATTCAACCCCTCTTATTCTCCTCTCTTTTGGTATTCAGTTCATTTATGAAATAGTCATAATGTACATTGAATATGACTTTATCGAGAAATATTCTTGATTTTCGATTGACAATCTCGTAGATATTATTTTCATACGTCAATGTAAAGAATGATATTCACGTACGCGTGTGTACGTATTCGCATATTTACGCATATTTACGCATATGTGTATGTGCTATTGAATTTTATCTACAACAAATCTATACACTCTGCCCGGGATGATAACGACGATTATATTTCCATTTGAAATTTTGAAGCAAAGGTACGCACACATGCACGTACACATGCACGCACGCACGCACGCGCGCTAAAAATACCAGTTCGACAAAATCGTTATATTCTCTACCTTTGTTTTTTAATTCTTTTTATATATTTTTTGGTTGAAATTCTAACGGGAAATAATATCGAGCAGTTATAATAGAGACTGGAAAGGGGGAGAGTAAGAGAGGGAAAAAATAGAGAAAAGAGAGAGGAGGGATAGGGTTAATCCGTAAAATTGAGAAAGCGAGAAACTCGGTAGGCAAAGAAAGATAGAAAGAGAGAGAAAAAACATAGTCTGGTCGGTCGAAGTAAAAGGAGGAGGAGGTGGAGGAAGAAGAGGAGAAGGGAGAAGGATGAGGAGGTGGTGGTACATGCCGACTGCTTTAGTGGGGGAGATACGTTGATTTACGAGAGACAGGGAGGAATGAAAGGGGAAGAAAGGAAAGAGAGAGAAAGAGAAAGAGTTACGAGGAATAGGGAGAGTGTGTGCGTGAGAGTGAGAGGAGAGATGCGGGGCTGTTGACCGGGCTTTGGCGAATTCGAAAGGCTCACGCAGGCTCGCAGTGAGGCAGGACGCGGATTCAAACACTATGAAGACTACTACTACTACTACTACTTTTAGTATTACTACTACTACTACTTCGATACAAGTACCATTGCTATTACCATTCTGACGGATGAATAACCTACTACTACTACTACTACTACTTCGATACAAGTACCACTACTATTACCATTCCGACGATGAATAAACTACTACTACTATTTTACTACTATAAATACCAATACTAAACTACTACTACTACTACTACTACTACCACTAGACTATACTACTATTCTACAGCATATTACTACACCACTACCACTATCAGCAAGTACGAGCAATGCCACCGCCCTGCTGCTGCTTGCCTGGCATGTCCTCTCACCCTCCTCTCACCCTCCTCTTTACCTCTCCACCCTCTTCCTCTTAGACAGTCTGCTTTTGCCCACGTCGACGCCCAAATTTCGCAGTGGTCTTCAAACTCCCGAAGGTTCTCAACGCTTATCCTTTATCACACTCTCTCTCTCTCTCTCTCTCTCTCTTCTAAATTTTCAATAATTTATCAAATACAATATAACGATCACAGTTTTGTTTTTTAACCCACAATACATACATTTATCATATTTATCCTCTCCTTATGATTCTTATTTAATTATTTAATGTCTTTCTTTATCGTACGTTTTTCTTTTCTTTTTTCTCTTTTATTATTATCATCATCGTCATCTTGAAATATCATCGACGAATAAATATATTCTTAACGACATTTTTTTTGTTTATTATATTTGTTTCAACATTTCTAAATGAGAAGGGATGGTGGGGTGGATGGAGAGAATATACACGTTGAATAAAAATGCGTCGTAAATCATTTTAATATTTTTTTCCTTTTCGTTGTATTATGATTGATTTATTAACATATTGACATTTTATATAACTTGCGTATCTAACATTTGCAAAATTGTGTGTTGATCGTTAACGTTATGTGGAGACACACAGTCGTGTAAACCATCGTTTGGAGTAACACGTAACCATGACCTTGAATTTGTAGTCGGACGAAGAAGAAGAAGAATGAGTATATGTGTATGTGTGTGTGTGTATTTTATATATATACATATATGTATATGCT
>JACGTP010000094.1:275093-311496 GCA_023678845.1 Mischocyttarus mexicanus
TTTCCTTTTCGTTGTATTATGATTGATTTATTAACATATTGACATTTTATATAACTTGCGTATCTAACATTTGCAAAATTGTGTGTTGATCGTTAACGTTATGTGGAGACACACAGTCGTGTAAACCATCGTTTGGAGTAACACGTAACCATGACCTTGAATTTGTAGTCGGACGAAGAAGAAGAAGAATGAGTATATGTGTATGTGTGTGTGTGTATTTCATATATATACATATATGTATATGCTTGTAGGTATATACGTCGCGTCACACCGTGCTAGACCGGTATATCGATCTTCTGCTCACGTACACACTTACACAACCAATCCAGACGACTCTCTCTTTCTCTCTTTCTCTCTCTTTTTTCTTTTTTTTACTCGTCGTTTGTGCGTTTTCCGTTCGCAAGGCTGGTTTTAGCAACCCAGCGTTATGCTACCCGAAATATAACCCTCCTTCGAAAGCTTCGGAAGAGACGTGCAAGTGCAAAGGTGAGGACTATAAGAAAAAAGAAAAATAAGAGAGAAAGAGAGAGATAGAGGGTTAGCATAAGGGTCGTTTACTTTTTAACGTCTCATTTTTATAATCAACAAAAATCAAGGAATTATTGTTAAATTAATACCACCTAAAAGAACGGGAGAGAAAGGGAGGAGGTACCACGCGAAAAATCGGTTTTATTCAATATTTATTTCTTTATTTTATCCATTAAATCAATATCTTCAAATTAATTCTATTAATAAATAGTAAATAAATGTAAATGTTTTTCTGTTAAAAACCAGACACATTTTTGAATAGTTGATACATGATATATAAATAGATTATATACAGAAGAAACTGTTAGGCTTGGTGTGTTAGGCTTGTGCTCTCTCTCTGTTAAGAAATATTCATGATCTTGCGAGTAGACGACGTTTTTTCGTCCCTTTTTGTGTTTTAATGGGTCTGCGCGGAAAACGTCATCACTATAAAAGGCAAAGTATCATCATGTGCTAGAAAGAAAACGATGACGCAGGGTCAGGCTATTCCTAAACTCCTTTCTTTGATATTTTTATTTTATTCGAATTATTTATCTTTCTTTAACGCGAAAGAATAATTCGGCAAAAGTTATTAGAATTGATTAGAAATAATTTATATTAAAAAAAAGAAAACACTTTGAAAAGAAAATATATGTATTTGAATTTATTTAACAATTCTAAATAAATATCTTTAATATTTAATTATTTCTTAATTAAATACTTATTTTCAACCAGTTAACTATATCGCTCCGTTTTGAAAGTACGCATCTCTCGCACCTTTCGGTGTGTCACGAAAATCGATCGTTGACGAGTATAGTCGTCGAGCACAGAGTAATTGTCGCCGTTAAAATATTGCATCAAAAAAATCGGTTTATTTAATGAAATTGTTTATTTTATTACTTATTTTGCAACTTCTCCATGACGCGTATACGCGTCAAACACAGTTTACTGGTTAAACTAAATTAATTCAAACATGTATTAATAAATAATTTCTTAACAATTGTTTTTAAAATTGATCGATTCAGAAAGGGTTGAATAATTATTATAAATAAAGTAACGGAAGAAAAATATACAACATATAATATAACGACAGAGTCCACTTGAAGTTTAGGTATGGAAAAAGAAAAGAAAAAAAAGAAAAATAATAAAAGTGTTCGCGGAGGGAGACAAAGAGAAATTTACCACGACCTACCCGACGCAAACGCATTCGACGCAGCACAAGGCGTCTTTCTCTTTCTCTTTCCCTTTCTCTTTGATTCATTCTCCCTTTCCTCTCTTCCTTCCCTCGTTCCTCCATCCCTTTTCTGGATGTTAAAGGGGTGCATGCGTCATCCGACGTATAGAATAACGTAGATTCGACATAAAACGAAAGACCTCTCTTTTTTATTTTTTCTATTTTTTCTATTTTTTTGATCGAAATACAAAAATCGTATGACGTGGCACATGCATGTATACGTGTGCATGTGTGCGTGTGTTTCCTGTTATTTATTAAATACTGAATTAACAGTAATCTTATCCAATGTCGTTTAAAAAACTACAACGATGCTGAATCGTCAATACTTTTCGCAAATTATTTTACACGGTTCTACGAAATTTCAACATTTTTATTCGAATTTTCTTATACTCTCTCTTCGTTACTACTTCTGTCATCTTAAAATATGTTTTATCGAATAGATATGAAACAAGCAATAAAAAAAAAATATACCTATTATTATAGGAGTGTAATTAAGAATTATTGGGAAATGGGAATAATGAATCACAAGTTTATAGAAAAGAGAAACACTTTTATATATTATATTTTATTATATCAAACTGAAACAAAGACGTCTTTACGCTAGCACGGTTGCTAAGGATGTAAGCAAACAAAAAGAAGAAAGGAAAAAGAAGAACGATGAAAAATAAAAGAAATGCAACTGCGTCCAAGCGCATAAGTAAATAAAAATTAGGCGGCTATGCTTACACATTTCGATTACAATCTCGTATAGGAGGGATTCTAGAAAGTAATAGAATAAGTTTTGAAACAAGAGAATCTTAACGTTCAATCCAACAAGAATAATTTATAGTCGGCGTTAGAATCTCAACAACTGGAAGAGGTATTTTTTGTTGTTTTTTTTCTTAGGTATTAGAATTATAAGGATTAACATTTAACAGACCAGTCGTATTTTTCTATAATCTTTCTTTCGTGTCGGTGCATTTTTTTGAGACAATTAACTCATTTCAATTCGTGTCGTATTCAAGTTGGTTGGTTCAATAATAATAATAATAATAGAAGAAGAAAAAAGTTGTATTTATGTAATACTCAATCAAGTTTTAAATATTCATGATATCTTGCCGTATCATTTATGAGATTGTGTTCATTTACAACGATCCTTGGGACGACATCGATTTTATTTTCGTTGACGTATTTTTCCAACGATTTATATAAAAATTCTTTATGAAAATTCATAATAATACTTGCATAATTATTTTCACTGAAATTCAATTAACTTTGAAAGTAGGAACAAAGTAAGATAAATCATTTTGGGTTTATATCCGTCCCAAGATGGCCTTCGATAGATCGATATTAAATTGATTATCGATCGATGGTGATAATCATTATTACTTTCGTTCTCGAATAGCAATAGTAAATACATTTTTT
This sequence comes from Mischocyttarus mexicanus, assembly GCA_023678845.1. Taxonomy (NCBI): domain Eukaryota; kingdom Metazoa; phylum Arthropoda; class Insecta; order Hymenoptera; family Vespidae; genus Mischocyttarus; species Mischocyttarus mexicanus. The sequence continues at coordinate 278,239 of JACGTP010000094.1, forward strand.
AAAATCTCGAATTAACTTCTATCCGATTAATTAATAAATCTGTTAAGATTTACACTATAATTGTTTATTCAGTAATTTTCCTTTTTTATTTATGAGTAGCCTCTTTGCGTGTTTAACCATGTCTGAAAGATTGTCAAAAGAAAAGTTTCATGATTTGAAATCTTCGCTGATCTATACGTTCCTGTAAGGTATATCAAGATAAACAAGTATAAAACTCAATAAAAAAAAATGTAAGAGAGTGAGGGAGATTGTTCATATCGTACTACTATATAAGTAATAAGAAGGTGTATACTTACGTCCATACACGTACACACACACATCTAGTCGTATCTCTTTAACTTTTTTTTTTTCTTTTCTTTCTTTTTTTACTGCCTGCTACTGCTCTTATCGTTAGATATGTGTAAGTGCTTACTTATTTACGTTGCATATAATACAACGTACGTCAAAACAGATAAACAACTCGCAACGAATAATTCAATAATACAATTTACCGAAATTTCGTGGCTTATCAAGAAGAAGAAGAAAAAGAAAAAAAAAGAAAGTAAAAGAAGAGAGAGAGAAAGAAAGAAAATAATAATAATAATAATAAAAAAAGATCGGTATCAAAATTGTATGTGTTACTCGTAATCTCAATTCGGTTGATTTCAGTTTTTGGAGGTTCGCGATCGTCTATCAAAAAAAAAAAAAGAACAAAGTGTCATAAGAAAATAATATATCTTATCATTTTCTTCTTCTTCTTCTTCTTCTCTATGAACACATTCTTACGCATACACACACACACACACACACAGACTTTTACATTAATATATAAATACATATATACACGACGAAATTCATGCGTTTTTTTTTGTGATCAAAAATAAATTCTGATTCGTTGTAAAAAGAAAAAAAAAATATATGACCAAAAATTTTGTACGAGAGGATTGATTAAACCGAGAGGTGGAGGAGGAGGAAATGTTGGATGAGTTTGAAAAATAACAAGTAAAGGATTTAATTATCGAAATAATATATGCAAAGTATAAAATGCAACTAATCGAATGATACAAGAAGAGAATGATTGAAAGAAGAGGAGAAGGAGGAGGGTGAGGAGTGTAACGAAAGATAAGATGATAATGGTAAAAAAAAGAGAGATTGATAAATAGGATAAGAAAAGAAAAAAAAAAGAAAGAGGAAGAAAAAAAACTTATCTGACGACATTAGGTGCGTATTTCGTTAAGGAAAAGAGAATGTTCTAAGAAATTATCATTGAAATCAAAACAAGAGTTTGATTTTTGAAAGTATTTATTAATTAGATCGATAATTGTGTAAGGGGGACTGATTCGTAGTTGTCTAGCAAATAGTAGTAACCTCGACGAGAGAGAGAGAGAGACCCACTTGACGATTCTGCTTTTCCTGACCACCCCTAATGTCATAAAAATGGACCTAGGAATCGAAAGAGAGAGAAAACACATGCTTCTCGAGGTGATGATTATATTATCCGTTTTGCAAGCTAACGTGCTATAAATAATATTACATATCGTAATACTCGATCATTCTGTTATAATTCTAATCTAATGCTCTTAACGATTAATCAATTGATCTATCTATTAATAGCATTTAAACGATCGATTATAAACGTCTTTTAAATTCATATTATTTTCACCTTATTATTCTACTAACTCTCTCTTTTTCCTATTTTCATCAGAATTTATTTTTCGGTCAATTTAAAGTGGGGCGATACATTAAGTTTATTTTAACGTTTAAATTTATTTTAACGTTTTATCTTGCAAGATACATATTAACGAATACATATATATTTCTTGTCGATCGTATTCACGGATCGTTGCATTTGCGATCTTCGAGTTGGAATACATTAAATTGATGAAAATGTTTGGCAACAACGATCGATCGATGTTCGTCAAAAGAAAGAGAGAGTGGTGGAGGGGACAGGACGAGGAAGGGAGACTCGTAACTTTAAACTCTTAACGATTTTGTATATTATGTTCGAATACCGATTAACTATCAGTTTCGGTTTATCCTGTTTTGTCGAAATTCTCGAGGCCATAACCGTAACAACTACCACCACCATCACCACTACCACTCTCCCCCGTGGATTTGAGATCTAAACTCTATCAAAACATTCAAACAAGGAATCCTCTTAGCCTTCGTTATCTTTAGCGATAACTCATTCAAGGCTGTTGGCTGGATAATTGGATAGAATAGTTTCATCATTGTGTAACCTGTTCGGATAACCTCGAGACATATAAATTCTTCTTTCATTTCTTTCTTTTATTTCGTACTTACTCTTACTCTTACTCTCACTGTCAGTTACACATTTTTTTTTCTTTTAAGTGTTTGGAGTGAAGATTTTTCATTGGTTACGTTGATATGACGACGATTAATCTGGATAATGGTTGTATTATTTTAACCCTGTCTGCAATTTTGAGCTTTTATTTCTTCTTTCTTCTATTATTTTTATTATCTATCAACGGTTCTTTAATTTATTTACGAAATAAATTAGAAGAAAAGAAAAAGGTGAAGGTGGTGCTTGAATAAAATTTAACAACAGTGTGCTGAGTGTGTAATAAATATTACGAGAAAGGAGTTGTAAGAATTAAGATAGTCGAAGTTGGCCAAATTTTCGGTCCTGCCAATAAATTTGGATATATATATAGTGTAGTTTTGCGTGTGTGTGTGTGTGTGTGTGTGTGTGTGTGTGTAGCGTCATCGATATAAAATATCGTGTCTCTTGAGAAATAGAAGTGGGGTGGCTCATCATCAGCTGATTTTTTGTCTTCTTCCTCTTATTCTTATTCGTCACTCGCTTATTCGAGTTAGAAACAAGGAGAGAGTGTGTTGCAGCGCAAAATAATGTTAACAGCTGTTACAATATTTTATTAACGTAAAATTGTTCGAAAATCAAGCGATTTATTTCATACGAATGGTATGTTGAAAATGTTTCCCTGCATTATCGTCGTTTAACATATATATATACTATATCGTATGTAAATGTATTATATATCTTTAATACACACATTCACATTTGTAAATACTCTAATTCTTTAACAACCTGGTACCTAACTCGTATTTACGTATTATCCGCTATCGTTTGAAATACACGGTAATCGTATTTTAAGGTCAATCGTGTCCCGATGCTCAAATAAATTAAATACTAAACGGAAGGCCAACAAAAAAAAAGTGATTTGGTTTATTGCAATTTGACTTTACCAATTCACAATCTTTATTTTTTTGTTCGAATTGTAAATTATCCCGAACAGTCCATCAACGCATATTATATTCCGTGTTTTTAAAATGCTGATAAATAAAGTTTAAGAAATATATTTATACAGATGTCCGCATTACGCATTATATACGTAAATACATACGTACGTACGTACTTATGCACATATATGGATAAATATTACACATGTATCTAGGTGCTAGTGGGGGATTATTATTAATTCCTGCTCGTCGTTATATTTGTTGTGTTTTATGTTTTATTATCTTTGTCATCTCATATTAGACGAGATTAATGTTTTTCCAGGATAGTAATTACTATGGGAAAATGAATACAAATTTTTATTACACTGTCCAACCATATTTCCCGACTCATTACCAACCGAAGGATTAATGGGGGCATAGGTGAGAGGGGAAAGAGTAGGAGGAGAAGGTTGTTCAGAGGTTTAACAAGTCTGTTTCGTGTAGTTTATCAGACATCCTAGTACCTATACTTATATAAGCACGCACTATAATATCTATTTCTAGATACAACACAACAGGGTACCGTTAGCAGGGATCATTTTCATCACCGTGATACTATTCGATGGAACGCGGTAGAGGCCGTGAGGAGAGGAATCCAATAAAGTTTGCTTGACTCCATCATCATCATCATCATCATCCTAACCCATCGCCATCCCCCCCTCACTTCCACCCCAATCATCCACTTTCCTTCTATTTGATGAAAAAGAAATATTTTCGATTTGTCTTCGTGTGCGTGTGCGTGTGCGTATGCGTGTGCGTGCGTGAAATAATTGTTTAATCCCAATTTGAAGTTGAAATGGTATAGAATTAGTATATTCTTTTTTTCATATAAAAAGACAAAAATAAAAAACACAAATATTATCACTAAACCAACGAACACAGATTTAAAACACGCACAGATTGTATTTAATTAAATGTTAATAATTATTTGGATATTTGTTTTGTTACAGTAATCCACGAGCTTCGCGAAATATGGCAGAGAAACAACGTCGGGATAATCTCAATACAAATATCTCGACTATGGCATCCTTAGTTCCTGTTATCGTCGGTTGCCCGAGAAGGTTGGACAAAATATCCATCCTACGATTAGCTACGTCATATTTGAGAATGGATTACAGTGAGTATTTTTTTTCTTTCCTTCTTATTATTCTTATATGTATCCATATTATTACATCTATATTGTTATTATATGTAATTTACCATATTTACATTTATATATGTATATGTAAGTTATTATTTTTATATTTATTTATTTATTTTTATATATATATATATATATATCTAATATGTAATTTACTATTTTTAGTAAATTAATTTAGCGGATATTCTTTATAAAATAACGCTTTATGTATGTACTCTGTAGCACTCGGACGTGGATCGGCTGATTTTTTGCCAAAACAATTCAAAGACCTGGACGTGGAACAATACATCTTGGATGTTAGTGCCAAATAAATTAATACAACCAGTACTTCGTGCATTTCGAATTGAATATTTTGACCAAAAATATTAATTCTATCTTCAAACGAAATCCATTTGGCCGCTGAATTTCATAATACTCGTCGGACCCCATTCGTGTATCTTTCAATCTTTAAAAAAAAAAAATATAAAAAGAAAGAAAGATACATGGAGCTGTTTGTATAATTAATACTTTTTTTTTTTCTTTTTTTCTTTTCTTTCGAGAGAAAGAAATCAATCGGGTTGTAATATACGAGGTGAGATCAAAAAGTAAGGTGACTTGTTTAAATTTCGCAGGATACTTACAGTCGATTTTCCTTTTGTTTTTTTTCTTATGTTGGTAGACTCGTCTCGAATATATGTTCACAGTTTCAGTTATATAGCATTTTTTGTTTCTTTGCGAGAGGCATAAAGTTTAGAAGTGTTTTGCGTGTTCGCCGATTTTCTGCTATCGAAAAAAATAGCTTTGGTTTCGACATCATAATCGTATACCCATGATTCGTCACCAGTTATGACCCTTTTGAAAAAATCAGGATCATCATTGACGTTATTCAACAGCTCCTAAGCGATCAAAATGAAGCAGTTTCGGAACAAACTTTGCTGACACGCGTTTCATTCCCAAAACATCCGTTGAAATTGCTCGCCAAGAACCAAACGAGATGCCAACATCCTCGGCAACTTCTCTAATGGTGAAGAAGAAAACGAAAATCGATTCTATATTCGTATCCCACGAAATTCAAACATGTCACCATACTTTTTGATCACATCTCGTACATTGATTGATCTTTCTGGCTGCTTTGCTGGTCTCCCAGCATCCCGCCTAAGTTGGTGCGTATGAAATGTCGGATTTTTTAAGTTTCTTCACATTGCTTATTTCGGAAAGAGGTCGTAATATTGTTTTATGGTCTCAACTTTCATCCTGGTAGCAAGTTTCCTCGTACATACAGTTTAATTCGTTTCCACCAATGACTTTAAGATCGTCATTTTTCACAGACGTTTTAGGGTCTCTTTCACGCGGATTGTAATATTAAAAATTACAATTAAAAACGCCAACACATTGTATATACCCGATTGTATGTGTGCATGTTGCTGACGCGAACCTATAAGATTTTCCCCTGCCATAAATCGTCTTACGCGGCTAAAGAAGTTTTCACTTTAAAAATTACATGAATATCGATTGAATTTATATCGGTACAAAATTCNAGTTAGAAACAAGGAGAGAGTGTGTTGCAGCGCAAAATAATGTTAACAGCTGTTACAATATTTTATTAACGTAAAATTGTTCGAAAATCAAGCGATTTATTTCATACGAATGGTATGTTGAAAATGTTTCCCTGCATTATCGTCGTTTAACATATATATATACTATATCGTATGTAAATGTATTATATATCTTTAATACACACATTCACATTTGTAAATACTCTAATTCTTTAACAACCTGGTACCTAACTCGTATTTACGTATTATCCGCTATCGTTTGAAATACACGGTAATCGTATTTTAAGGTCAATCGTGTCCCGATGCTCAAATAAATTAAATACTAAACGGAAGGCCAACAAAAAAAAAGTGATTTGGTTTATTGCAATTTGACTTTACCAATTCACAATCTTTATTTTTTTGTTCGAATTGTAAATTATCCCGAACAGTCCATCAACGCATATTATATTCCGTGTTTTTAAAATGCTGATAAATAAAGTTTAAGAAATATATTTATACAGATGTCCGCATTACGCATTATATACGTAAATACATACGTACGTACGTACTTATGCACATATATGGATAAATATTACACATGTATCTAGGTGCTAGTGGGGGATTATTATTAATTCCTGCTCGTCGTTATATTTGTTGTGTTTTATGTTTTATTATCTTTGTCATCTCATATTAGACGAGATTAATGTTTTTCCAGGATAGTAATTACTATGGGAAAATGAATACAAATTTTTATTACACTGTCCAACCATATTTCCCGACTCATTACCAACCGAAGGATTAATGGGGGCATAGGTGAGAGGGGAAAGAGTAGGAGGAGAAGGTTGTTCAGAGGTTTAACAAGTCTGTTTCGTGTAGTTTATCAGACATCCTAGTACCTATACTTATATAAGCACGCACTATAATATCTATTTCTAGATACAACACAACAGGGTACCGTTAGCAGGGATCATTTTCATCACCGTGATACTATTCGATGGAACGCGGTAGAAGCCGTGAGGAGAGGAATCCAATAAAGTTTGCTTGACTCCATCATCATCATCATCATCATCCTAACCCATCGCCATCCCCCCCTCACTTCCACCCCAATCATCCACTTTCCTTCTATTTGATGAAAAAGAAATATTTTCGATTTGTCTTCGTGTGCGTGTGCGTGTGCGTATGCGTGTGCGTGCGTGAAATAATTGTTTAATCCCAATTTGAAGTTGAAATGGTATAGAATTAGTATATTCTTTTTTTCATATAAAAAGACAAAAATAAAAAACACAAATATTATCACTAAACCAACGAACACAGATTTAAAACACGCACAGATTGTAATTAAATGTTAATAATTATTTGGATATTTGTTTTGTTACAGTAATCCACGAGCTTCGCGAAATATGGCAGAGAAACAACGTCGGGATAATCTCAATACAAATATCTCGACTATGGCATCCTTAGTTCCTGTTATCGTCGGTTGCCCGAGAAGGTTGGACAAAATATCCATCCTACGATTAGCTACGTCATATTTGAGAATGGATTACAGTGAGTATTTTTTTTCTTTCCTTCTTATTATTCTTATATGTATCCATATTATTACATCTATATTGTTATTATATGTAATTTACCATATTTACATTTATATATGTATATGTAAGTTATTATTTTTATATTTATTTATTTATTTTTATATATATATATATATCTAATATGTAATTTACTATTTTTAGTAAATTAATTTAGCGGATATTCTTTATAAAATAACGCTTTATGTATGTACTCTGTAGCACTCGGACGTGGATCGGCTGATTTTTTGCCAAAACAATTCAAAGACCTGGACGTGGAACAATACATCTTGGATGTTAGTGCCAAATAAATTAATACAACCAGTACTTCGTGCATTTCGAATTGAATATTTTGACCAAAAATATTAATTCTATCTTCAAACGAAATCCATTTGGCCGCTGAATTTCATAATACTCGTCGGACCCCATTCGTGTATCTTTCAATCTTTAAAAAAAAAAAATATAAAAAGAAAGAAAGATACATGGAGCTGTTTGTATAATTAATACTTTTTTTTTTTCTTTTTTTCTTTTCTTTCGAGAGAAAGAAATCAATCGGGTTGTAATATACGAGGTGAGATCAAAAAGTAAGGTGACTTGTTTAAATTTCGCAGGATACTTACAGTCGATTTTCCTTTTGTTTTTTTTCTTATGTTGGTAGACTCGTCTCGAATATATGTTCACAGTTTCAGTTATATAGCATTTTTTGTTTCTTTGCGAGAGGCATAAAGTTTAGAAGTGTTTTGCGTGTTCGCCGATTTTCTGCTATCGAAAAAAATAGCTTTGGTTTCGACATCATAATCGTATACCCATGATTCGTCACCAGTTATGACCCTTTTGAAAAAATCAGGATCATCATTGACGTTATTCAACAGCTCCTAAGCGATCAAAATGAAGCAGTTTCGGAACAAACTTTGCTGACACGCGTTTCATTCCCAAAACATCCGTTGAAATTGCTCGCCAAGAACCAAACGAGATGCCAACATCCTCGGCAACTTCTCTAATGGTGAAGAAGAAAACGAAAATCGATTCTATAGGTATCCCACGAAATTCAAACATGTCACCATACTTTTTGATCACATCTCGTACATTGATTGATCTTTCTGGCTGCTTTGCTGGTCTCCCAGCATCCCGCCTAAGTTGGTGCGTATGAAATGTCGGATTTTTTAAGTTTCTTCACATTGCTTATTTCGGAAAGAGGTCGTAATATTGTTTTATGGTCTCAACTTTCATCCTGGTAGCAAGTTTCCTCGTACATACAGTTTAATTCGTTTCCACCAATGACTTTAAGATCGTCATTTTTCACAGACGTTTTAGGGTCTCTTTCACGCGGATTGTAATATTAAAAATTACAATTAAAAACGCCAACACATTGTATATACCCGATTGTATGTGTGCATGTTGCTGACGCGAACCTATAAGATTTTCCCCTGCCATAAATCGTCTTACGCGGCTAAAGAAGTTTTCACTTCAAAAATTACATGAATATCGATTGAATTTATATCGGTACAAAATTCTAAACAAATAAAAGGAGAGAAATGCTTTCGAGAAAATCTCCTTTGTTGAAATATGACTTTGGCAATGGACAGTACGACTATAAACGATTTTATGCCAAAAACAAAAGTATAACGAAAACAGGGAGACAAAGAAAAAATCTTACATTTCATATGCACCAACCTAATATAGTATTAAGTCTTTTTTTCTTTTCACTTGAGCCAATACGCAACGTTCACGTGTACTCCACATTCTTAATCTATTTTTATATCGTTCTAACACCAATTCCTATTGCTTTGATTTCTAAATCACAATTTTTCTTTTTTATACAGTTCATATCTCGCCCTCACCTCTCCCCATTCCCAACTTTTTCAGTTAACTTTGGATATTATTTTCGTACTATTATGAAAACAATAAATCTAACGCAGCTTACAATTTTTAACGTCTAAGATTAATTCCTCTTTATTCTTTCCACTCCACCCCCCCATATAAATAAATATATATATTTCATACATTTTATATCGTACTTTTGCATCTTCCATTATCCAGCCCCCACCATCCCCCTCAGAATTCATCTTCCACCACTTTGGACCTAAACTTGGTTTTTTTCTTCTAATTCACTACAGAGTAGTTACACAATTCCAGCATCATCACCACTACTACTTACTCCCTACCCTCACTCCGCCATATAATTTCCACGCTTGTGTTCCATCAATTCCTTCCGTAATTTATATTTTTGTTTCCACCCTCGCAGCTTCTTATATGTTGTTTCAGCGTCCCCTAGCTATTTCACGAGGAGTGTATGTCAATTGCATTTCATGCAGAGCGACTATAGTCGCCCGTAGTAGCGAAAGGGTTAATGCTGTTGCTTCTCCTTTTTTTTCCTTTTTCTTGTTTTCTTTTTAGAAAGAATTCTCAATCGACTAAACCTGCGACTGATCTCACCTGCTTTGCGCCCTCCCCTTTTATACATATATTAGGTGAACCTGAAAGTAATGTCGTTTCTGGGTATATCAATATTTGTTTATCAATTATCAGCGAATCGTTCAGTCTATTTTTAAATCGTGCAAATGAAAATATTAATAATCCAGTCCACCTAATATATATATATATAAATTTTTTTTTTTTGTTAGTATCTTTTGTAATTTATTGTATATTTGTAGTGTATATGTGTGCTTGCGTGCGTGTGCGATAAATTTACAATAAAACAAAAGTAATTTTCGTTTGTTAATTCGACAGAACTTAACTGGCAAAGCTGGTTTTTTAATCGTCGTAACAACCGCAGGAAAGATCGTCTATGTTAGTCAACAAGTGGAACGACATCTTGGTCATGCTCAGGTATATATATATATATATTATATTAGATTTAGTAAAAAAGAAATTTATTATTTTTTTTACGTTTATTTCAAGCTGAAAATGATGGATTACATTTTTATTACTTCTAATAAGTATGATGTATGTATTGGGTGGTTAGTGGGGGCAAAAAAGAAAAATGTTAGATTTTCCCCCATTTAAATATAGCCAAAAATACGACATTTTTGATTATTTGTAACCCAATATGTATATATACAGGTAGCCCTGCTACAATACGGCATCTTATAACACGGTTTCGCTCCAACACTTAATGAAAAAATGGCTGAGAAATAAAAATTTGATAACGCGGTTGTTCCCCTTCCCTTTTCTTTTTCTTTTCAACGAAGTTTATGAACACCGAAATGTCATTTGGCGAGATTAATTATATTCGCAGGAATATATGGAACGAACGAGATATTATTTTCAAGATACTTTTGGGACTCGACCCAACTCCCGATCGCTTCATCACCCTATCATTATCAGGTTCTCGACATTTTCGATTTCACGAAAATTTTTGATTAGAAATGACACGAAAAAAAAATTGAAATAAGAAAAAACACATGATGCTGCAACGTGTAAGCGCATTTCTTTTCTTCCTTTTTTCTTTTTTTTTTTATTACGTTTCGACGATCGTTGATCTTCTTTTTTTATTTTCCCTGCATCCAACTCGATTAAACTTTTATATATATTTCTTTTTTTTTTCGATGAATGAGTTTTCTCTACAGAAAAAAAAGAAGTTATTAAAACTTTTTCTGTTTCCCCCCATCGGGGGCGACTGTGATGATGATGGGTGGTAGTAGTTTTTCATAGATATTATTTATTCTGTTCTTTCTTTTTTTTTTATTATTATTCTCTCATTGCTTTTATTATTTGAAATGACAAGTAGTGTACATGTGGTAAGATGCACATACAAATAGAAACGAAATTAATTCAATAATACTTTAGTTGTTAGAATAGTAGTAGTAGTGGTGGTAGTAGATGACGTCAATCAGGTAAAATGAAAAATGTTTTTATCTTATATATTTCTCGGTAATAAACCGAAGGACAATTTTTTTTTCTTCTTCTTCTAAAGGTCACCATATATCCGAGGTAATCACTAAAATTACCCCGTAACGTCATAATATTTTGTCAAACTCCCTCGCGATATAATGTTTCGTTTTCAAAAGAGAATGAGGTGGAGGTGGAGGATGACTCGAATCTAAAATATCTCAAATGATCTTATATTCATCCTACAATAATCGTAATCCTGTTAAAACTAAAAATAATATATTTTTCAATTATTGGACAAAATTGAATAAATTTGACTGAAGGTAATAAAACTAATACGAGATCGATGATCGTGGTATTTTTGATCATAATAAATTATAACTTTAACTTACATCGAGAAGATAACGATAATAATTTGCTACTATTGCCTCCCTAATTTGCTACTGTAATCCCTAACGAAGTGAGTTATTGTAAAATAAAAAAGAAAAAGAATATTCTAATAGATAATCGTATATACATATATAGATATTCTACTATAAAGTAGAAATAGGAAAAAAAAAATGTTCCTGTTTATCCCCTATACGCCTTCTCATCTTTTTCTTATCTTCTTTTTTTTCTTCTTACGCATCTTTCCTATTTTCACTTTCTCCTCCGTCTATCTGTCCATCTTTCTTTCGGTTTGTATTTTTCCCCCTTTCTTTCTTTTTTCTGTTTTTTTTTTTTTTAAGACAGAATACACAATCAGGGTGTCATTGTTCCCAGTAAAAGAAAATTTTTCCCGCAGGGAAAATGAGAGACGACTGACGGCGACTACGATGACGAGTATGACGACTATGACAACGATGAAATATTCCCTACGTGTAATATATCAGAAGGAACAAAAAAATACCATAGAAATAGAAAAGAGAAACGTGGTTTTTCTTCTTCTTCTTCTTCTTTTCTCCGTCCTTTTTAGAAATATTTTATTGTATTTAAAAAAAAAAAATTAAGAACAAAACCATCTCCTATTGAGAGATCTTAAAAGATCCTTTCTCTAAATAAATATATATTTTTTGTTATTAATCGACAAAGTTGGTGATTGATTTTTCAGAAAGAATTGACTGGTCAATCTTTGTACGATTACGTTTATTCCGAGGATCACGACGAATTGACGAAAAATTTAACACCGGACGAGGTGCAACCTGTATCAACGAATAACTTGGCCTCGGATTGTGACAATAGTTCGAATTCTTCCGAGATATCCTCGTCGTCGAGTTCGACCTCTCCAAAATGTAATTTGGATAAGATCACTGAAAGGAAAAGCAGGTTTTCCAAACAAAGGCGGATGTTTATGTTGCGTATGTCACAGCGTGCAGTTACAAGACGTGAGCATACCCAATACGAGTGTTTGAACGTGACAGGAGTCCTCAGACTTGCGGACGCTTGTGAAAATCCTCAAAATCGTACTTCTACTACACGGCGAGGTATATTCATCCCTCTCCCCTCACCCAGTCCTCCACACACAACACAGAGGAAAATAATTAATCGTTGTAACTTTCTTTATTAACGCTAGACTTACCGATGTTGATCGTAAACCTATTTTTACTATTTTACAAAATTAGATACACCGTATTCGATAATATGTAAAATAAGAGGGGCTCTGCAGAAGGAGAGGAATCAAAATTTACGTTTATTTCATTACGTTTTACTAAAAACTACAATATATGTTTTAAAAGAATAATATTTAAGTTATATATATATGTGTGTGTATGTAGTAATCAAATTTGAATTTAGTCAAATTAGCTCGCTAGGTAAATCTAGCGTTAATGAACACTAAAGAAATAAAACTAGACCGTTTTTTCTTTTTTATTCTTTTTGGCCTTCTTCTGGCTTCTTTTAAGTTTTTTTGGGAGGGAGGGAGGTTTACGGATCAATGGTCTTCTGTTTTTTATCGTTGATAATGCTGCACGTAACAACCCAAGGCGCAACGAGAAACTCGAAGCTTTCCGAAACCGTGTATCGCAAATATTTACTCTAGCCGAGTATTTAAATTTAGATTTCACAGCAGCAGCATCGTGGTTGGCTCGCGAAAAAGCGTAGGCATCGTCGTGAAAAAAAACTTTAACACTTTAACTTTAATCATTTTTCTTTATCTCTCTCTTTCTCTCCCTCTCTCTTTTTCTATCTTTTTCTCTTTCTTGGATTTTCATTTAAACGTGTACTTCTTCGATAAGAATCGTTTATTTAAAAACATTGTCGATTAAATAAAAAATATATATATATTTAGATATGTATGTGTCTGTGTGTGTTATATATTATATATATATAAAAGTTTGTCCTATCAATAATAAAATAAAATCATTTTCAGGGACGCCTACAAGCAACGACATAATCTTCATCGGCGTTGCCTGGTTTCCGAAAAAACGTCCAATTACAGAACTATCTATAACAGACGCTAATAAAGAAGAATACGTTACTAGGCACTTGGTTGACGGTCGTATCATTTATTGCGATCATAGGATATCTATAGTGGCAGGTTACATGTCTGAAGAAGTTTCCGGTATGAGTGCGTTTAAATATATGCACAAGGATGACGTTAGGTGGACCATCATAGGATTACGCCAAAGTAAGATTTGTTATTTAATAATATACAATATAATCTTTTTTATTGTCTTATAATAGTTATTGAAATCAATCAATCAATCAATCAATCAATCAATTAATTAATTAACATATAATATATATTTGAATTAATAATATAATAGTGTACGATCGTGCTGAGCCTTGCGGTTCGTCTTGCTACAGACTACTTTCTAAAACTGGCCAATTCATTTACCTGAGAACTCATGGTTATTTGGAATACGATAAAGATACGCAATCTGTCGAATCATTCGTCTGTGTAAATACTTTAGTCTCGTGAGTATTTTTATTTAAAAAAAAGAAATAATAATAATAAAAACACACGCACGCACGATGCTTTTATTGCGAGAATAATATGCAAACCAAAATGCATCGATCCCGCTGCCTGTTTGCTGACACCTATTCTATAATTGACATTTTTCTTTGCTTCTTTTTTTTTCTTCTTTTTTTTTTTTACAGAGAAGAGGAAGGTATTAAATTTGTTAGAGAGATGAAGGAAAGGTTTTCCGCTACTGTGTCCGGTTTCACAAAGGCTGCTGCTATGATGCAGAATACTGAAAATCTTTCATTAAATACGGTACGTTAAAAATTGTAAATATAGTAATGATTGAATGTAATATAAATATAAATATAAAGAAAAAGCGATGGCAATTTTATGCCATCAAGTTTTTCTCAGACACCCAAGAAAAAACAAATATAATCGTATACTCGAAGATATTTTGAAGATATTTATTTTTGTATCGAACAGGGACTGGATTCGAAAAAATCTAATTCGGATGCAACCCTGGAAGATGCTTCCCAGTTAGAAGACGCAATTACTCATCTGATCAGCGATTTACCTTCGCCAGCTGTTTCGGAAGATCGTCTTTCGCCTAAACCAATGCCCAACGTGCAGTATGCCAAAGCTGCCTTATTGTCCCAAAGGTTACCACCGGTTTCTACGCAAACTAGTAAAATTCGTATTAAAACTATTGACCATTGTCTTCCGACGACGTCATCGGTGAATAAAAACAAATGCTCCAGCGGCCGTAACAAAGACCTTCCTAATCTAAAACAAGAATCTAAAAATGTTGGTATGAAGGAAGAAAAACAAATGTTGATAACCCAAAGTAATGACAGTACTGTCGTTGAAAAGGCAAGTTTTTCGCCGGATGGACAACAAAAGCAGCAGCGAAACGTTGGAAAGAAAAAACAACAACCCTCCATTGATATTAATATTGTTGGTGGTTCGTTAAGTCCAGGAACATCTTCTAATATGAAGGAAATAATGGGACACGTACAAGCTATGCGATTGGAAAATAGTAATAATGAAAGCATCAATCATACTAATGTTTTACTTGATAATGATCCTTCAGAAACTAGTGTTGTGAAGAATAACGACGGGAATATTAGTATCGTCGAATCTTCAGGAAGTAATGACACGAGCGAGTCCGAGAATGAGATATCAAAAAGAAGATATTCTTCTAAAAGAATATCTAACGAGGAAAACATTGAAACTGGTGGTACCACGGTCCGTACTAAGAAACGAAAAAATGAGAAAAAATATGAAATCGCTTCTGAGGTTCGACACGAACAACAACCACCGCCGCAGCAACAACAACCACCACCACCACCACTACCACAGCAACCATCGCCACAGAAACAAGAACAATTTGAATTACATACCCTGCTGCAACAGCCACCGTCACAGCAGCAGGAACAATTTCAATTACAGACGCTGCAACAATCACCATCACAGCAGCAAGAACAATTTGAATTACATACACTGCTGCGACAACAACCACCGTCGCAGCAGCAAAAACAATTTCAATTACTACCGACACCACAACAACGAGAACAATTTGAATTACAGACACTGCTGCAACAACCACCATCACAGCAGCAGGAACAATTTCAATTACAGACACCTCAACAACCACCACCACCACCACAGCAGCAACAAGAACAATTTCAATTACAGACACCACAACATAGTGTTTCTTATATTCATTGTACGACGTTTATTAACAATGAAAATTATACAAATATAGAAGCATTTGATAATTATGATCATCAGATTCATACTCAACCGGTTCAATTTATATCTATGGATTCTCCCATTCCAAACATTCAAGATTATAATGTTGAATATCAAGAATTAGGTTCGTCTATGTCATTTGGAATCCCAAACTTGGTTGACGATGAACAATTCGAGGATCTTCTGGCACTGATGGATGACCAAATCTTAACCACGACGAGCCTGGACGCTAATCCAGGTACCACAGTATTACCGAAGAAGTAAATAAAGTGCCCCTTTTATGCATTACTTGTATGAACGAGATGGATGATTCACTCTATGACACAGTTTATGTATTTATTTATTTTTTTTTATTTTTTCTTTTTTTTTTTTCTTTTTTTTTGCATATATTTTCACTTACTTTGTTAATTTTAATTGGGATATCTTTGATCGTTAATGTCCTTAGCTTTTTAAATTATTGAAAACCGTTAGAATTGTGGATTAGCAATTAGATTATAAATGATGTTTATACCAGTTTTTCTTTTTATTTTTACAGATTTTATGCTAAAAATATTTAATAATCTACGACCTGTAATGGGTTTTGAAAGTATGTAACATTTTCTCAATGCTTATTATTTTCTTTCTCCAATACTTCTACATTTTTAAATAGATAATAAAACTAACGAGAGACAATTTTGTTTTACAATTTTATTTTTTAGAAAACTTCGACGAGGTGAACTCGCATCAGGGTTGCATCAATAATGTGAGTAAAGAAAAAGAAGAAATATTTTTAAAAATTCCTTATATACAATTTATAAAATATCACAGTGTTCTTGCTCTCTCTAATGTAAATTGAATGTTCTCGTAGCAAAATATAGTCAATGACGAGTTAACGAAGACTCATCTGCAACTAGCGAATTGTATAACTATACAAGAGTCCCAATTGGATGTATTAGCGCGTGACATGGAGAATTCTGTTTTGCAATCGCAAAGAAAAAATCTAACTCAGTTGCAGGTAACATTAACCGATCTGGTTTTTAATCATTTATCTGTATATGCATACATATATTGATTTATTTCTATATAGGCAATGTCTTACATCGATTACAGGCTGAACATAAAATACAAAAACAGATGTTGAAAACATTGCAACAAGATCATCTAAATATTCAAGTCAATGCTAAACAACAAAATATTGGTGTCTGAATATTGATACGTAATCTTTATAAAATAACGTATTAATATGGAATATATAATTTACCTAAAGAGAGATAAATTTTGTGTTGAAAAAGAAAAAGGCAACTATTTACCCGTTTAATATTTAAACGTAAATTCGCCCCAAAGGAAAATTAAAAAAAATAAAAAAAAGGACGCGTTGTCGTCCTTTTTCCAAATATTGCCGAATTAACGATGAGTCTGAAAAATTTTACTATTTCGCTTTAGAAAGAAAAAAAAAGGAACAAAAACAAAAATAAATAAATAAAGGAAGAAAAAAAAAAAAAGATAAACACAACGATCGACGTATGTGCAATATGCACCGAGAATTGCACCGCAGGAGCAAAAAAGGATACTATTAATATTATTTTGTCTTGTGAAACTATTTTGAAAGGATGAAAAGTGAAAATAGAATAAATGTGGTTGGGAACTTTTGAAATAAACGAGTCAAGATTTTCTTCTAATCAATATTTGCGATAAAAAGCCAGTAAAACGTGGAAAAAGGGGAAGGTGGAGGAAAAGAAGGAGAAGGAGAAGGAGAAGGAGAAAGAAGAGGGGGAGAAGACGAAGAAGAAGAAGAAGGACAACAAGAACAATAAGAAAAGGAAAAGAGAAAGGTAGATAAAAAAAAATTAAGGTTAACGTTGGTGCTAAAACGAAGAAGAAAAAAAATATGAATTGATGAGAAGAATGTTATTATCAATTCGATTTCATGGGTGTGCTTGCGACTGTGAAAATCATCGTTACGAATTATAGTAAGAATAAACGATCGTTCGTTCGACCAAAAAAGGACGAGAGAGAGAGAGAGAAAGAAAGGGAAAAGATAAAGAAAGAAAAGGAAAGAAAAGGTAAAAGTGAAAATCGAACGATCGAGTGTTCTGCAGTGTTGGAAGTTTATAAATTTTACGATAGAAAAAAAAACACTTTGTAGATAGTATATCGAAACTGGTTTCGAAGCAACATAAAGATCATAAGCATAGTAACATAATAGAGAAAAGCGAGGCAAGTAAATAACAAACAAGTACTTTTTCGTTAAGACTATTGAACTTTACTTTTTTTTTTTTTATCTAATTCTTTTTAAATTATAAACAAAACTAAGATAACAATATAAAAAGGGGGGATAGGAATAAGGATTTTAATTATCAGTTGAATTTATTTTAAGTTTACTTGTATCCTGTCATCTGATGAAAGGTAAAAATATAAGAATGTCAATTTTTATCTATCTTTAATGTCAAACTGTGTGTATAGGTGTTCGAAGTTATAAAAAAAAAGAAAAAAGAAAAAAAGGTGTACTATTTGAAATTTTTAATTGGAAGTAATATTCGTCTTATTCAAATCTATCGAATTTTAATATTTGGTATTGTTATCAACTGTGTACTATATTAGTACTGCTTTTTATGTGATCATACATGTGTACATATATACATATATATATATATATAGTATAAGAAAAAAATAGCTATTAAAATATAAACAAGAAAAAAGAAGGAAAAGAAAATGAAAAAGGGGAGGAGAGGGGATATCGATCGTCACATCGATTTAAACAATTTTTTTTAATTGTATTAATCTTCTTTACATTTTGTTTTATTTTATATATTCAGAAAAAGAGGATAATCAATTTCGGGAAGTAAGCAACTCTTATTGTTAGTCATATAGTTCTAACTGATATAAAATTTTGGTACACCTTTTTTTGTTTCTTTTTTTTTTTTTAACAAAATTATTACACATATGCAACAAACTATAGCGAAGTATATATTAGACAAAAAGAAAAGAAAAAAACAGAAGGGAACAGAATAATGTGCAATGTTATAATATAATTAGAGCGGAGCTCAAGATTTGATCGTTCTTATTACTTTTTTCTTTTTTTTTTCCCCCTCTTCTTGAGAAGTGAGTTATAAGGCTGTTTTCCCTCCTCTTCCTGTCCCCTGACCGTAAAAAAAAAAAGAAAGACAGAAATTGTTCTCCCCCCCGATGTCCTCTTTCCTGACCAATCAACCGATATGAAAAAGAAAAAAAATGAATAATAATTATTCTCGTGATCTTATAGTACAAAACGTCCAAACTGTCTGTGTTCAATGTAATCCCTGCAGCTCTCTGTGAAATGTTCATTTTTCTGTATCCAATTACCGTATCCCCTTTTTGAGCCTACTCTACTTTTCATATTTACTCATCATTGTAAATGTAACGGTCAAATTGTGACGATTAGACAAATTCTTGATGTACTTCTTGTGATCTTAAGGACTAATAGTTTATTCATCGCTGTGAATATTTACGCTTGGTATTGGTCGTCGCCTTGTTGCTTTCATACATGTTGAATTATTACTGATATTGTTCGTCATTGAAAAGATAAAGATGACGATAAAGAATAAGAAAGGAAGGAAGGGAGGAAGGAAGGGAGGAAGGAAGGAAGAAAAGCAAGGATTAAAGAAAGAAAAAATAAGTATTAAATGCTCAAGGTGATTCAACTATGAAGATCAAAGTGTTGATGAAATTTTTATGGAAAATAAAAAAAAAAAAAGGGGGAAAAGTTATCGTGGCAAATAAATAAATGAATTAATTTTGTGGTTGAAAAATGAAATATTGACTCGTAAAGAAAGCGCTACCAAAGTGTTTTTTAAGAAGAAGACTTTCTTTGCCATTTGCTCTTTCTTTTCCTTTTTTTTCTGTTTCCTTTTCGTTTCACTAAAAGGAATATCATTTTATCCGATAAATCAATTATTCTTTTTTATTGTTTTTTCATGTCCTATCTTGGTTTAATGTTTTCTTTTTTTTCTTCATTATATTTATATTATTAACATTTGTTAAGTAGGAAACTGTAGAATAATTTAGATGGTAGTCTTTTAAGAAGAGACAGAAGGAAGAGATGGAGAGGGAGAGTAGTCGATGTAATGTGGACATTTTAGGGAAAAGAAAATCGTTTACCTGTTACTGTGTATTACGCATTGCCATAAATTTTATTATAATTGTGAGAATAGGAAAAAGTTAATTAAATTTTGTGAGAACATGCGACGAAATCTTGCGAAGATTGACAGGACGAAAAAAATTAATCAATTAATTAATATTATTAGTAATAATAGTAAGAATAATAGTAGAATAATAATAAAAAAGAAAACAAAATAATAGGTAACATATGTACAAACGGTGATAAGCGACAAAATACTAAAATTACCAGTTTAACAAAAGGCAGGGGGAGGAGATGTGTTATATAAAACTTATTGATATGTAAGTAGTATATATCCGTACCTTAGAGGGGTATTAGATTACTATGTCACATTTATCTAACTTTACATGAGAACAGTTTGAACAATTTTATTTTCTCAATTGTTTATTGAATTTTTGTAGGAAAAAAAATCTTATCAATACAAACATTCCTTTTACATTCTATTTAATATTATTGATTATTCAGAATAAATTTAGTCCATTATCGTTTACATAATGTTTCTTTAAAAGCACGTAACTTCCCTTACAATTGGTCTTAAGACCTTGAGTCCCGTATCACTGAGTAAATGAAAAATAATTAAATACAAATGTGTAATGATGCTTTTTTGGAAAAAATGGACATAATATTTTATCTCTCCAAGGTACGAATGTATATACATATATAACATTATATACTTATATGCAAACTATTTGTTACCTAATAAGTGAAGAGTATTGTAATGATAAAAATTCAGGACAAAAGAATGAAGAAAAACATTTCATTAAATAAATATTTGTCCGATACGATCTTATTTCTTAATTATAATACTATTGTGTATTTTAAAACTAATTTTATAACTAATTAATATTATTTATTTTAAGCATACGTATTTTTTAATATCTTTTTTTTTTCTTTTATACTTATCTGACTCAATTATTCAATTAAGCTAAACGACAACATTTGTCCAAATTTTTTAATTAGGTGGTATCTTATAATAAGGTACTCGATAATTTTAGTTATCCTGAATGAAATATTACAATACTTGTCATTTATTTAGAAGAAAAGAAAACAAACAAAAAACAACACCGTACCATTAATTAGTTTAACTTTATAACATTGTACATATAACTATATTATTATATTTTATACTCTGCTGATTGTGCACGTAATATTTCTTTTTTTTTTTTCTTTGGTATCTTTAAATGAAAAATAGGAAAAGACGCCGCAATATCGATCTCATCCTTGTGTAACATTGTTCTTCTTTCATTTTCCTTTTTATTTTTTTTTCTTTTTCTTTTTAAATTCAATGCCTACCATGGTAATAACGTGCTGAACTTAGTTGTTAATGTCGTGATACGAAAGATTCTTTTCTTTCTCTTTGAAATATTCTTCTTTATCCTTTTTAACGCTTTGACGTTAAAAACCACGGTTTCTCCTGCGACACTACGGTGATCAATCAATTGGTAATCGGAGTAAGATTGAACTATTCTAAATTGTAAAATATTAATGAAAATTTATAGTTAATGTTACATTTTTGACATTTACCGCTAATTGGAATATACTTTGAAATAAAAAAAAAGAAAAGAAATCATCGATCGCCAAAAATTGATCACCAATTTATTATATTCTAATACGCTTTTAATAATAATACTACAGTAAGACGTCCCGAGTGAAACGTGTGATTTTGGTATCGCAGTCAAAGTGTTAACGAGAGAGAAAGAGTGAGATAGAAATAGATTAAAAAAGAAAAAAAATAATATTAAGAAAAGAAAGAAACTTCGCAACAAAAGAAAAATGAAGAAAATTTGTTCTCGAATTTTTATTCGTACTGACGACTGTTGTAAATATTTATTATATTGTTGGACTAATGTGATGTGTATAAATGTAATCTAAATACGTGAAATTGTGTGTTAGCGAAAAAAACAAGAAAAAAAAAACAAGAAAAAAAAAACAAACAAACAAACATAAAAAGAAGAAAAGAATGAAAGAAAGAAAAATTGCAGGATCTCCAAAAAGACACTCCTTTATTTATCAATATAATAATAATAATAATGATAATGATAATGATAATAATGAAGATAAAAAGAAAAGAACTTTAAAATAATATCGATCCTAATTGCAACGAGAAACATTTTATATTTTATTATTTTTTCTTTTTTACTTACATATTATATACATTTTGTTACAACAACCCCAGTCCTTCGATAGCATTAATTTAGATTCAAATAAAAATCATTTAAAAAAGACATAATTACGTGAATGTTGATATAAATACGAAGGCGGCTCGATAAGTAATTAGCTTCACAGCCCGATGGCGACACTATAATAAATTCTCGTAGATGACAGCTTTCAAAATTTCAGCCGAATCGGACTCTTAGTTTTGTTTTGACCGCGTGTGGAAGCTGGCGCGTCCACGGATTTTGAAAAAAGGTAAAAGAGCAATATCGCTCGATGATTCGATTCTTTTTTTGCATGGAAATCGCGCAGCGAAATCAAAGAGCACTTGGATGCTGTGTACGGTGACTCTTCTTCGATGGCGATCGTCAAAAATTAGTTTCACAAGTTTTCATTTGATCGCACGTGGGTTTTTGATGATCTACGCCCAGGTTCCCCGAAAATGGGTACCACAGAGGACAACGTGACAAAAATCCACGATTTCGTATTGACAGACCGCCGATTGAAGATGCGCGAGATAGCTGAAACAGTAGGCATCTCAAAAAACCGCGTGGGTCATATCCTGCATGAAATTTTGGGCCAGGAGAAAGCTATATATTGGGTTGGTGGAAAAGTAATGTCGGATTTTTAGCCAGAATTTAATTGAATTGCCAGATTTAATTGAATGTGTAGGCGTTTTTAATAGTAATTTTTAATATTACAATCAGTTTGAAAATTTAAAATACAGTTTGAAGTTTTCACTTCTATCGGTAGACCTCATGATTGCCTCCGATTTTTTTGTTTTTTCTTCTTTGCATTTGTTTTCTTTCCTTGTGTTCGACAAGTATAAATGAATTTTTGTATGTATGATATTAGGAAAAAAAAAAAAGAGAGAAAGAGAAGAAGTAGAAGAAGAAGAATCTTAAAAGTCGACAATTAAAATAATAATAGTAAGAATATTAATGATTCAAATAATAATGATAATGATAGTAATAATAATAATAATAATAATAAGAACCAGGGAAAATACCCTGAGAAACAAAACCATAATAATAAAACAAAAATTTATGACAGTTCGTCGTTCTAGGGTCTCATCAAATAATATTTTATGTCGCCTCTAATATAAAAAGGCGAACAATTACAAATACATTACATACTTACATACATACATCCATAACATTGTATTCAAGTATATGAGAGAAAGAAAAGAGCGCGCGTGTATACTTTGTATGTGTGTCTGTGCGAGAGAGAAATACTTTTAATGTTAACAATGTCTCTACGGAAAAAAGAAAAAAAAAAAGAAAGAAAAAAAATATTATAACGATTGGGAAATACTTATGTGTATAATTATTGTGTCAAGACTGAATTATTAAGACTTAAATAGAAAATGGAAAAAAACATGGGTTTTTTTTTTAATAATGCTAACTTAAAAAAAAAAGAAACAAAATATATATATGAGAATTGTTTCATTGCATAGACTTACGAATAGAAATCATCGTACTTCTGGTAAGAGGGGAGAGAGTGGCGGGGTTGTAATGTATATTAACAAAATCTTTAGAACGAATTTTCGTAGAAACAATTAACTGGAGTGTAAAATTAGAAAACGAAAGGAGACGTGAAATAATTGAAACAAAAACTTGTTGATTTATTATCATCATCACCATCATCATCATCATCATCATCATCATCTTGAAATAATAACCCGGCGCGTTACAATATTAACGTAATTCGTAAATACATTAGAGGCCAATGTGCGTTCTTCATATAAATATATATATATATATTATTATGTTTTTATTTAAAATTTTTATTTTTATATATATATATATATATATATATAAATAATTTTATATTTTTTTTTTCTTTGTTTAAATTATTTTTCTCTTATTTTTCCCTTATCCTGATATTTTTTCTTCTCGATCAAATGACTCGCCATAATCGCATTTTGATTAAGGATTAGGATAAAGGTGTTTTCTTTTTCTATTCTCGAAAAGGAATTTAATAAAAAAATAGAAAAACAATAAAACAATTTGCGGGAAAAATTACAAAGAGAAATTATTTTAGTTTTCGTTTTTGTTTTCGTTTTAGTTTTAATTTTTACGTGTTGCTCGTTTTTACAATTAATTCGAAACGACGGTCGGGAGGAGGGTGAGTTTATTTCTTGGAATAACGGGGGAAAGGAAGGGAGAAATGGTCGGAGGGGGATTAAATCTGAGAAAGAGGAGAGAACATGCCGCAAAAAAGAAACATAGAAAAATATACTACGTACTTAATTTCTAAAAAGATATATGGCAATTTTTACGTGCCCTATCCTACGTGGATTTTTGTTTCGTTGCTATTAATTATCGTAAACTTTTACATAATTTCTTTTTTTTTTTGTTTTTTCTTCGCATCATCGTGGTGTATTAAAGCAAAAGAGTCTCCTTGCGAATCCTTAACCTCCGTAATAGATTAATGTTCATTTAGCGATACGTGGAAAAAAGCTTTTCGTATCTTATTTTTAAAGAGAGAGAGAGAGAGAGAGAAACGTAAAAGAAATATTATTAAAAATTATTTTAATCTGTGTAATAAGAATAAAATACTTTAAGAAATAATTTCCATTCAAAACAACAACGCGAGATTAAGGATTGTGTTCGATCGTTTTTTCTTTTTTTTATAAATAATTTAAATTACAATAATTTCAATCTATGTGATTAAATTATCACAAAATTTTTAACAAGAAAAATGATATATTATTTTATAACGAATATAACTCGGTTTCGTCATACTGTTTCCCCGTAATTAACTCGATACGGATTATGCATAATTTATATATATATGTATATATATATATATATATGTGTGTGTGTGTATATATATATATGTTACCGTTAAAGTATAAAATTCTACCTTATTTCATAATTTAACTAATTTCTTTGGGATATCTCATGAAAATCATAGTTTTATATGAAGTAATGGATTTAACGCTTTAACGGTAACGTATATACCGAGTAAACCACTTCTAACTTTGTAACTTTGTCACCAAGAATAATTTAGTTATGTTTTTATTTTATAGTTTATTTCTTTACGTTTATTTCAAACTAAAAATAATGAATTTCTTTTACCCGAACTTAATATATAAATTATATATATATAAATTATGTATTAGTATACAATTGGCGCCTATTATTAAGTTAATTCTTCGTTTTTCTCTTCGTATTTCTCTTCGTATATATAAGTATATTTAGGGCTAAAAGGGAAAATTATTTACAAGGGTTGAAAAACAGGGAGAGAGCAGCGTGTCGTGAGATCTTTTTCCTTTTTTTTTTTTCTTCTTTTATCTTCGCTTCCATAGATGCCATAGGTGGCCAGGCCCAAAGAATAAATTAATTACTCAATGTAAATGTCTTCTATCGGAAAAGCAGTCTCGATGAATTTCGTATAGAAACGATGAAAGGCCCTCCTGTAAATATAAGTAGAAAATAAAGGAAATCGTTGTAACGTGTAACTCGATTCGTCTGACAGTTGCTTTCATCTAAATCTTTGCGTTTATAATCGAAAGAAAAATGTGTTGAGAAACACGGGTGTGTCTTAGATTAGAAAATATATAATATGAAATAATGTTAGGGTTAACTTACCCTACAGCTTCAGCTACTGGTCTTGTAGATTCTTGACCAATGAACACGTGACAAGCAAACCTTTGCAGCGTTGGATGTTTCGTGATGAAACCAAGATAACGGTGATCCCGCGGATGAAACGCGCAGAAGGATACATTTTTTAATGAATAAAAGTAATCGTGACAAGGACCCTGATTTTTCTGCAAAATGTTTTTTAGGATTATATATAAATTTAACAAAAAGAAAAATACAAAAGAAGAAAAAGGAAACCGATCCTATTTAACGTTGACTATTTTTCGCATGCATATCTTTTTTATCTCCGTTATAGTGTTTATATAAATATGAATTAATTGAAAATTTACCCTCGGTTTACTTCTATCCACCATTCTAAGTCCTTGATCGGACACTTCTAATATGCAACTTTGTGAAATTGGCGATTGATCTGACGAATTACCGATGATCCTACGAACAGCCTGACAAACTACACCTGTACCCTTGTGCGCCAAGGTTTCTACCGAACCCAAATATCCTAATAGATATCTTTCTCTTTTGACCTTCGGTGCCGAAGGATCGAAATCACTGTAATCCATGTCAACCGCGTATGCCGATGGAAAAATACCTTGTCTTCCTGTTCGCAAGTTGACACCTTTTTTTCAACAAAAATATTACTAATCACAAATTTTAAATATATATATTATTTTTTTAATTAACTATTATAACCCGTTTCGGTACGAGTGTTCTGTCCAACGTGACACTTGTTCTGCTCTACGAGGTAGCTCTCTCCGAAAATAAATAGAAACTAAGCGTTAAATTAAAACCTCTATGCTTAATGAAACAATGTTTCTTTCTAACGAGTCTTGTTCATAGTGTTGTTAATGTTAAAAAGAAAATTTATATAACAATTCTAATAATTATATAAGGTAACACTTATATAAGATTATATACAAAATGATAGAATGCCTGATATAATCGGCGCTCGTACCGAATTGGTTAACAAAAGAAACAAAAAATATGTTCCCACCTTCGCACCACAAATCGTCGGCTTCTTTTTGAACGTAAATCGGATCACCTATTTCCAAATCAATCTCGTCGTGATGTCTAGGCACGAATTTGTGCAATCCACGATGGGTGGCTTCCAATAACTCCAATTGCGTGAATGGTACACCACCGCTTCCTGTTCCGTTAGGATATCGGAAGATTGGAGGGGTGAGAGAGTAGGGGGAGAGTAAAAAACGAAAAGAAAAGCATCATTTTTAGATAGAAACATTTGATTATCCGTTGAAATATTAGATTGGTGGATAAGAAAATGTGAGATTTTCCCATTGAATTGTGGCTAGAATTTCGACATTCTATTTGTCCACCAACCCAATATATGTGACAGAAGAAATATTTGTCTATACCTGGTGTCGAGCTACTCGGTGAAACCACCGAGTCTGTGTTTTGTAAATTATTACAGGGTATCGGTGATACACTTTTCGGTCCGTTATCTGGTGAATGGGCAGTTGAATGTCCGCTATCGGTGGCCATCCTTTCGCTGTCCGGCGAACTGTCCTCGTGTCGCAATCTTGGATGACATTTTCGTAAAACGAGATGAGGCCTTCCGGAATTAGAAACTGTTGTGTTAGTAGTAGTGGTAGAACCAGTTGCAGCACTCAATTCGTCAGCCAACGAGGATGATGTCTGCATTGATACCTGACCACCGTGTAGACCTGACGAAATTGTATTATCTTTATCGAGCTTAAATTTCTTATTTCTTATTTTTTCTTTGTCTCGATTAGAGTTTATTTAAATAATAATTACCGTAAACACGATTAAATTCATCCCAATAGAGTTTATTTTTGAATAATTAATATTAATTAATATATATATAAAATAACACTAAGAAGTGTAATAAACTATTCTGACTTGTAGAAACATTTTCTAACAGACGACTGGATTTATTAACACGAGCCAACGTACACAACGCATTCGTGAATTTTCTTTTACTGCGGTCGCACACAATTCTGTGGTCGGGAGTACTACCCGTGTTAATATCGATCGTAAGACTTGACTAAGAAATAGTTAGAAATAATCATGAAAATAATATAATAATTATAAGATCTAGTTATATATATTATTTTCAACGTTATTTCTTTACTTCCATTCCATTCCTTTTCCTTTTCCTTCCTTCCTCCGTGATATATTGGGTTGATGGACAAAAAATGTTGGATTTTTCGCCACCAACCCAATATTTTATTTTATGTAATATTTGGATAATATATTTGATTAATTTTTGTTGTTGTTGTTGTTCATTCGATATTTAAAATATACTAACTAATAGCCCATATAGCTCACATTTTTTAGCTTTAGGAATTTCCGGTAATCTTCGACGTCTACGTTCTCCNATTAATTAATATTTTACTCTCCCAACCCCTCCACCTTTCATTTTACACGGAGAGTAAATTAAATAGAAAGTTACATTCGCGTCATGAGTGGATCGGGAAAAGGATTGCTTGGGATGTGGTTGTACAGGAAATCCGAAGGATGGACCATCAAGGAAGGAAGTCCGATACATAAAAATCATCAAGTGAGTTTACGTATTTTTATTCTCTCTCTCTTTCTCTTATTCGTTTTGAAATGTTATTAAATAATCAATAGAAAAAAAATGTTCTTTGATATCTCGTCGATATAAGAATTGATCGTATATTTATTATATTTCGGTATTTATATATATATATTATAATTATATATTTATATATTATATATATAAGCATAAAAAAAAAATATGTCCTTTCGTTCATTCAGATCCCCATGCTAGAGAGGGAAAGTAATAACGAAAATAAAAATTCAGTTGTCTTCTCGTTGAAAAATCAAGTCGGCGGATTGGCTAGAGCACTTCAAGTATTTCAAGTAAGATTTCAAATAAAGTCAACAATATCTTTTTCTTTTCTTTCTTCAAAAGAAAAGAATTCTTTCTCCTGCTTTTCCCTCTTTTTTTGTGAACCGAATGAAAAACTTTGAGCTTTGACTTAAACCGCGAATCCCTTCAATAGGATTTAGGGGTAAACGTTGTTCACATAGAATCGAGAAAATCGCTACGACGTGGTTCGGAATATGAAATTCTCGTTGACGTTGAATGCGATTCTAAAAGGATGGAACAATTGATGATAATGTTAAATCGTGAGGTTGCTGCTATTAATTTAGCACAGTACGAACAAACAGGAAGTATTCCTCAACAAGCGCCATGCTTGTCAACTGCACCGAGTTTTGGTACTTTATTAATGGATTTTAACATTATTATTATTACTATTATTATTATATATACTTCTTATATCTTCGTATTTTAATACAAATTATTTTTTCATCAAAGATTACAGCGAAATCGACATGCCCTGGTTTCCGCGAAAAATATCCGATCTCGATCAGGCGCAAAAAGTGTTGATGTACGGATCCGATTTAGACGCCGATCATCCTGTACGTTAACAAATATTTCCTTTAATAAAAAACAAACAAAACAAAACAAAACGTTAATCTTTTCTTATATATTCATTGATTTTGTATACATTTTTTCTTCGTATTGGTGCCTGCAGGGTTTCAAAGATCCGGTGTATCGAAAACGCAGACAAGAATTCGCTGACATTGCGAATAATTATAGACAGTGAGTTAGATTTAATAATAATAATAATAATAATTTAAAAAATTAAACCTGTTACGTGGATTACTTATTCATTCCTTTTTTTTTATTTTGTTTATTTATTTCTATTATTTTTATTGCAAATGTGTTGCAGCGGTCAACCGATTCCTAGAATTCAATACACCCCGGAAGAAATCAGAACGTGGTAAGTTGATTTAAAAATGATTAAATAAAGAAAATAAATTAATTGAATGAGAGAGAGAGAATGAAAAAGAGAAAGAGAGAGAGAGAGAAAAAGAATTATCTGGGTATCATTGTTCTTCTCTCGTCAAGCAAAAGTTTAAAACGTGCTTTTTCTCTTACGATGGCAATCGAAGAAGAATAAAAGTAATGTAAACTTCTCTTCTTCTTTTTCTTCTTCTTCTTCTTCTTCTTCTTTGCTTTTAGTATCGTGCGTTTGATTTTCTCTAATAAGAGTGGCGTGTATCTCCCTCTTTCACACAGACACACAGTACACCCACACATATTCTTATCTTCCCCTCCTTAATCTTATTCTCTCCCCTATTGGGTGCCGTCTTATCCATTCGTTGAGAAAATCAAGCGTGTTTCGTATTGAATGCACCCTTAATTGCCCTGATTTCGTTTACTCCAATATATATATATATATATACAAGAAAACACTTTTCGATAAACTCAAGATGCTACTCCTCTTACGAAAAGTATCTATAATACAACCTTGACGCTTTCCTATTATCTAATGAAATTATTCTTCCAGGGGTACCGTCTTTCGTGAATTGCATCAACTTTATCAAAAACACGCGTGCATGGAGTATCTAGAAAATTGGCCTAAGCTTGAAAAATATTGCGGTTACAGGTACGTTTCGTTCAATTAAGATTCTTTCTTTCCCTCCACGTTTGTTAGATATTTCTCTTTTATTTTATTTATTTTATCCTGCAGGGAAGATAACATACCGCAATTGGAGGACGTTAACATTTTCTTAAAACGTGAGTATAAATAACTTTTCTTTTTTTTATGTTTATTTTCATTGATTTTAATCGATATCTGATAATTTCTTATTGTCATTATTTTATTAAATAAATGATCAATATTTATAATTAGGGAAAGTGTTGTCTCTGGTCAAGGTTGCATCAGAGTTATACATTTTATTTTATTTCACTTTATTTGATTTTATTTTACGGGAAAAACCCATAGTCAAACGCAGAGTAAGTGTCGGGATTAGTGTAAGGATTGATTTTTTTAAAATCTCGTGTTAATTAAATATTTTTTAATTCCTCGGGATATTCTTCGCATCAGAACATTTGATACAAGAGAGCATTTTTAATTTCTTTTTTTTTTCTTTAGAAACGTGTCTTTTAAAACTTGCGATAATTTTGTTCTTTTTTATTTTTTTATCTAGTATATTATTTGTACATGCAACTATAACTAATGATAATGACACGATAATGATATATTAGTACATGATAAAAAAATTAAAAAAACGTATACAAGATTAACGCGGTCGACCTTTCTGTCTGGATTCTAATGGAAAATACGTTATTACTCATTTCACATGTATACAAAATTCCTTTATAATTCCTTAACAAATAACTTTTCAAATCTTTGGCAAAACCTTAGATAACTTTTTTTTTCTTCTAATTTTCGTCAACAGGAACTACTGGATTCCAGCTCCGGCCGGTTGCAGGATATCTTTCACCGAGAGATTTTCTTTCAGGATTGGCTTTTAGAGTATTTCATTGCACTCAATATATCCGTCATTCTTCGGACCCCTTTTACACTCCCGAACCGTACGTTGAATCTCTCTTTACCTTTTATATACATTAAAATCTTCACTTGATATTTATTTTTTACACGTATATTTAAATATACGATAATAATTGAACGTTAATGAAAATAAATAAACACCGACTAATTCGTTGTAAATAAGAGTCTTTCGAAGAAAAATTTAAACGTACATTTTTTTCATTACCAGTATTAAATGATATTTAAAAAAAAAAACAAAAAAAACATAATTAGTCTTGAAATAGTTCTTATAGTATAGTAATCATGATACTTGTTATTGATAATAACAATTAACATATTTAACTCCTTATGTAAGTCGTAGAAGATAATTAAACGATTTTCTTCGCAGTGATTGCTGTCACGAATTGCTAGGACATATGCCGCTATTGGCGAACAAAAGTTTCGCGCAATTTTCTCAAGAAATCGGTTTAGCATCCTTGGGTGCGTCTGATAACGACATTGATAAGCTTGCAACGGTAAGTTAATAAGAGAGGAAAAAAAATTAAAAATATAAAAAAAGAAATAACGTACTGTCATAAAACTCGATGAAATTTTCATATGGTGTCCTATGGGGGTTGGGGTACCTATTTAGCTCTACTTTTTCACGGTCGAATTTGGACTTTGCAAACAAGACGGTGCTTATCGTGTTTACGGTGCAGGACTATTATCGTCAGTTGCTGAACTTAGACACGCCGTATCAGCACCGGAAAAAACTTTTAGATTCGAGCCCGAAATTACCTGCAAACAGGAATGCATTATAACTGCTTTTCAAAATGCGTATTACTATACGAACAGTATAGAAGAGGCTAAAGAAAAAATGCGGTAAGAAATTAATTATATATATATTTTAGAAACGTATTTAAAAAATAAGTTATTTCTACTTTGGAAAATGATATTGAATTATTGCTATATACGGTATTATTTTATAATTATCCTTGACAATTAATTAGATCAGAAATATTATAGCGTCTTGTATATATTGTAATTGTAATATTATTTTTCTAAATGTTTTTTTCTTTTTCTTTTTATGTATATCCGCAGAGCATTCGCAAACGACATTCAACGTCCTTTTGGTTTGCGTTATAATCCGTACACGCAATCTGTTGAAGTTCTTACCGATGCACAAAAAATAACTGCAGTTGTTAGCGAACTTCGTGGCGATTTGTGCATAGTATCGAATGCTTTAAAGAAAATTCACGAACAGGACGACACCGTTGACGTTGAAAGAATAACGAATCTATTAACCCAGGGTATAGATATTGTTCGAGATACTTCGTCATCTGATAGCGACGATACCGATAAAAGTCCTAACGCTGCTGAGAAATCTCAAACCAATTCCACGAAATAAAATTAAACGCGATATACATTTATTATTGCATATTATAATCGAATTAATATGTGGGATAGGTGTTCCATGTGTTGTGTTGAATAGTTTATTAGTTGTTGTTGTTGCTGCTGTTGTCTTGTCTGTGAAGTTTATTACATCCTTAGTCCTTACGCATGAATGTTAAATATTATTATTCTCCTCCCTGCTTTTGAAAGCAAAATATCTCATTTGTTAATTCCAATTAAATAAAAATAAGGTTTAAAGAATAATACGACGATCGATCAATGATAAAAAAAAGTTCCTTCCCCTTTTATTCAATTTGACATAATATAATTGACTATTTTATTTAACAAGGAGGGTACACGAAATTCAAAATTAGTTTTTGCTTAAAATGGCATGCAACTTATAGACCTTGACTAGTACATCATTGTGTTAAAATATTATACTCCGAATGGGCAACCGTTTTTAAGATATTTGCGATTAAAGTTTAAATAAATAGTTGCTCACGTATATGTACCCGTGTTTTGCTTCACTTAATATAAGCCGTCGGTAGTGAAGCTGGTAAGGGCACAGACTCGGGCACAGACTCGTATTTTGGGGTCGTGCATTCAAGTCCGTCCGTCCTTAATTTAACTTTTCTTTTTTCTCTCAACCTTGTGCTATCTGCCCACACTTTTCTTTTTAATCTAGCTCAAGTTTTCGCAGATAAAACGAAGACGCAACCTT